>CAMZMU010000106.1:6026113-6292468 GCA_947311845.1 Poa pratensis
CTACATTTATCAACAAAATCCTTAGATTATTATGTGCTTGTAGTTTTATTGCTACTGTGTTATTTGCTGCTATATAGAAACCTCATAGCCATTTTTCGCCAACTAGTTTGTGTTCTCTATATATGTCATCTAAAATTGGGTTGGTCACTAAATTGTATTTTTTCCTCTTTCTTGCTACCGATCTCTATTTGTACCCCATGTGTGCGATACATTAGTTACCACTACTAGTCTAAGGTCGCCTTTGACATTTGAATGGAAATGGATGATACATTTGTGTGACCATGATTTTTCACCATTTAAAGTATTTGTTTGATCAGATTTTGCCTACTTTTGTGGCAATTTGGTAAAGATTTTTTAAAATAAGCACAATAACAATATAGTTCTGTAACCGATGAATAACTCCATAGTCGGGTAACCGCTCGTCGAATATACATATTGTTTGTTCCCACGACCATAAATGGCCAACTTGCTTGAAGCTTTTTCAAACATTTGACTCTGCCAACCTTGCACTAGCAACACTTTTTTGGAAGTCATTCCAATCTTCCTCTTATACTATTACTGCGCTATTTGTTGCAATCATACTATTATTTGTTGGAAGCTTTTAAGTCAATACAGTTGGACTCATCTTGGTGAAGTTGTAGGTAGGACAGTGCATTAGGCTACATTAACCAACAAAATCCTCAGATTATTATGTGTCTTGTCGTTATCACTACTGTGTTATTGCTGCTATTACAGAAACTTCCTGTGCCATTTTTCGCCAACTATTTTTTTGTTGTCTACCTCATCTAAAATTTTGGTTGGTCACTAAATTGTATTTTCCTCTTTCAGCTACCGATCTCCATTTGTACGTACCCCGTGCGTGCAATACATTGGCTACCACTACTCTAGTCTAAGATCGCCTTCGACATTTTAGTGGAAATGGATGATCCATTTGGCTGACCATCATTCACAATTTAAAGTATTTGTTAGATATGATTTACCTCCTTTTGTGGCTATTGTGTTAAAGATTTTTTAAATAATCACAATACATATACTTCAGTAAGCGTTGAGTAACTCTGAAGAAATACAGGGTAATCGCTTAGTCCAAGAATTACAATATGTTCGTTCCTAGAACCAAAAATGGCCAGCTTGCTTGTAGCCGTTTCAAACGTTTGACTATGCCAAGCCTTTCATTAGCAACACATTTTTGTAAGACATTCAAATATATTGGACATAAATATTTGTGAATATTTGTCATTGCATCACCCACTTCGATTATGCAAATGATACAATGGCGGAGCTATGCGAGAGCCAGGGGTCGCCGCCCCCAGCCCATGGGCTTTTACAAAGGAATGCCATATAATTGGGCCATTTGCCCCAGCCACAAATTTAGTAAACGCATGTTTATGTTGGCCTTTTCAGTCCGCTCCCCCCCCCCCCCCCCCCCCCCAAGCAACGGGCTCAAGATCCGCCATTGCGGAGTAATTTTTGGCAACCTTTTAAAGTCATTAACATTGCCCTTATTGTGTGGAATGTAGTAGCACTATGTGCTAGGTTACCATTACTAACTGAATCATCGAGTAATGGTGTGGCTTGTCGTTCCCGCTAGTGGAGTTACTGCTGATTATGGACTCAATATCAAAGCTTGGCCACATCCATTTTTGGAACCCTTTTAAAGTCTTTACCATTGCCCTTATATTGATGAATTTGTATATATAGCACTATGTGCCACGTTAACATTCTAACTTAATCTTCGAGTAATGGTGTGGCTTGTCGTTCTCGCTACTGTGCTAGTTTTCTTTGTCCACGTCATCATATATTTGGTTTGTCCTCTATTAGATTGCCCATTTCTTTTTTCTAGCGGCCCCTCCGCATGCCACCAAAAATACATTGTTTATACGTGGTGATAGGTTACAATTAATACTACACTAGAGATAGAGAGAGAGAGGAAAGCGCGGAGGCATTAATTGATTTCATGTTTGGCATTTTGTTGAGCAAGAACAAGGGAGGCGTCCGATCCTCATATATTATCCCCATGCCCCCCCCCCCCCCGCCCCCAATATTTAGTAAATGCATGCTTATGTTGGCCTTTTCAACCCGGTCCCCCCTCCCCCCAAGCAACGGCTGAAGCTCCGCCATTGATATGGGAGTAATTTTGGCAACCTTATAAAGTCATTAACATTTCCCTTATTGTGGGGAATGTATGTGCCACTATGTGGCAGATTACCATTACTAACTGAATCCTGGAGTAATGGTGTGGCTTGTCGTTCTCGCTAGTGAGTTGCTGCTGGTATTACGGACTCGATATCTAAGATTGGCTTTATCTAATTTCTGGAACCCTTTTAAAGTCTTTACCATGCCTTTATATTTGTGAATTTATATATATAGCATTATGTGCCAGGTTAACATTACTAACTGAATCTTCGAGTAATGGTGTGGCTTGTTGTTTTTGCTACTGTGTTATTGCCTCGTATAACGGAAACCTGCTAGTGACTTTTTTGACCAACTAGTTACTTGTCCGTGTCATCATATATTTGGTTGGTCCTCTATTAGATTGCCCACTCCTTTTTTCTCGTGGCCCCTCTGCATGTCACCGAAAATACATTGTTTATTACGGGTATAGTTACAATTAATAGTACACTAGAGATAGAGAGAGAGGAAAGCGAGGAGCATTTAATTGTTTTCGTGTTTGTCATTTGTTGAAGCGAGAACAAGGGGAGGCCTCTGATCCTCATATTATCCCCATTTTCCCATTTGCCCCCTGCACCCAAGATTTAGTAAATGCATGCTTATGTTGGCCTTTTTAACCCCTCCCCCCTCTCCCCAAGCAACGGCTCAGCTCCGCCATTGATATGGTGTAATTTTGGCAACCTTATGAAGTCATAACATTGCCCTTATCGTGGGGAATGTATGTACCACTATGTGCCAGGTTACCATTACTAATTGAATCCTCGAGTATATGGTGTGGCTTGTCGTTCTCACTAGTTTGTTATTGCTGGTATTACAGACCCTATTTCTAAGCTTGGCCTCATCTAATTTTTTTGAACCATTCAAAGTATTTACAATTTCCGTTATATTGGTGAATTTGTATATATAGCACTATGTGCCAGTTAACATTACTGACTGAATCTTCGAGTAATAGTGTGGCTTGTCGTTCTCGCTACTGTGTTATTGCGGGTATTACGGAGACCTCCTAGTGCCTTTTTTGACCAACTAGTTTCCCTTGTCCGCGTCATGATATATTTGCTTGCTCCACTAATAGATTGCCCACTTCTTTTTTCTCGCGCGGCCCCTCTGCATGTCACCGAAAATGTTTATATGTGGTGTTAGGTTACAATAAAAGTACACTAAGATAGAGAGAGAGAAAAGCGAGGGGCATTAATTGGTTTCGTGTTTGACATTTTGTTGAAGCAAGAACAAGGGAGGCCTCCAATCCTCCTATATTATACCATTTGACATTTGCCCCCTGCCCCCAAGATTTAGTAAATGCATGCTTATGTTGGCCTTTTCAACCCCAACCCCCTCCCCCAAGTAACGGGCTCAAGCTCCGCCATAGATATGGGAGTAATTTTTGGCAACCTTTTAAAGTCATAAACATTGCCTTATCTTGGGAAATAGATGTAGCACTATGTGCCAAGTTCCATTGCTAACTGAATCCTCGAGTATATGGTGGCTTGTCGTTCTCACTAGTTGTTTATTGCTGGTATTACGGACCCTATTTCTAAGCTTGGCCTCATCTAATTTTTTTGAACCATTTCAAAGTATTTACAATTTCCGTTATATTGGTGAATTTGTATATATTAGCACTATGTGCCAGGTTAACATTACTGACGAATCTTCGAGTAATAGTGTGGCTTGTCGTTCTCGCTACTGTGTTATTGCGGTATTACGGAGACCTCCTAGTGCCTTTTTGACCAACTAGTTTTCCTTGTCCGCGTCATGATATCTTTGCTTGCTCCACTAATAGATTGCCCACTTCTTTTTTCTCGCGGCCCCTCTGCATGTCACCGAAAATGTTTATACTGGTGTTAGGTTACAATTAAAAGTACACTAGAGATAGAGAGAGAGAAAAGCGAGGAGGCATTAATTGGTTTCGTGTTTGACATTTTGTTGAAGCAAGAACAAGGGGATGGCCTCCAATCCTCCTATATTATACCCATTTGACCATTTGCCCCCTGCCCCCAAGATTTAGTAAATGCATGCTTATGTTGGCCTTTTCAACCCCATCCCCCTCCCCCAAGTAACGGGCTCAAGCTCCGCCATAGAAATGGAGTAATTTTTGGCAACCTTTTAAAGTCATAAACATTGCGCTTATCTTGGGAAATAGATGTAGCACTATGTGCCAAGTTCCATTGCTAACTGAATCCTCGAGTACGCCCTATTTCTAAGCTTGGCCTCATCTAATTTTTGGAACCCTTTTAAAGCCATTACCATTGTCCTTATCTTGGTGAGTTTGTATGTAGCACTATGTGCCCTGTTACCATTACTAAGTAAATCCTCGAGTAATGGTGTGGCTTGTCGTTCTCACTACTGTGTTATTGCTAGTATTACGGGAACCTCCTAGTGCCATTTTTGACCAACTAGTTTTATTTTTCCCGCGTCATCATACATTTGGTCGGTCGTCAAATAAATTCCAGGCAATCCGGCTCTGAATTAAAAACGTTCCTAGCATGATAAAATAACTATGTTGCTTGCATAGGTGTTTCAAACATTTTCTTTATAAAATATTCATTTCGTCTTGGTATGCTAATTACATTTGCGAAAATGGGAGGGAGAGGTGAAAAAGGTGGGGGTGTGGTGTGGGTGTGCGCATAGGGAGAAGGGGGTCCGGTGGTTTGTCAAGGTGGCGAGGGACAGAGTTCCACCCCTGGTAGTGGTTGGGATTGGACTCCCCAAACCCACACGAGTGGCCTCTGAAACCCAAAAAAGAATCATAAAACCTACTCTTCTCTCTCTCCTCACTCCCTAGCGGAGAGAACCCAAGAGAGAAAGAGAGAGAAACCCAAGACAAGATTACCACCACCAGCACTCTCTCTCTCTCTCTCTCTCTCTCTCCTCTCCTTTCCAACCCTTTTGCCATCAGTCTCAAAGTAAGCGAAACCCTCAAACCCAACCAAACCAAGTATCCAACCCAAGCACCAAACAATACACAAATTAAGGTTACCCAAAAAAAAAAATTAATACTACACTAGAGAGAGAGTGGAGGCATTAATTTTTTCCTGTTTGGCATCTTGTTGGAGGTGTTGAAGCAAGAACAAGGGGAGGCCGTCCTGTTCCACCTCCTATATTAGCCAGCCTCCCTTCAGCGGCATCAACATTCAACAACAAGAAGCTGTCCCTTTCTTCCCTCTCCTCTCTTCTTCCGTTACTACTCACACCCTCCTCCCGCTCCTCTCCTCTTTAAGGCAATCTTCAAGTCCTAGGAGAGA
The DNA here is from genome assembly GCA_947311845.1 of Poa pratensis. Taxonomy (NCBI): domain Eukaryota; kingdom Viridiplantae; phylum Streptophyta; class Magnoliopsida; order Poales; family Poaceae; genus Poa; species Poa pratensis. Next base: position 6,031,522 of record CAMZMU010000106.1, read on the forward strand.
ATACAAGAATGGCTCGCGAGATGAACGGCTTCTTCAGCCATCCTCCGGCGCCGATCCAAGCGGAGGTGGACGACGCTGAGGACGGCAGCGGCGGGCAGGGCAAGCTCTGCGCGAGGGGCCACTGGAGCCTGCCGAGGACGCCAGGCTCAGGAGCTCGTCGCGCAGTACGGCCCCCAGAACTGGAACCTCATCGCCGAGAAGCTCGCGGCAGATCAGGTAATACAAGGAAAGAAAAACGCGTCCATGTTCCTTCCTCTGATGCAATGCCGAGAAACAGTTTTTGCGTTTTTGGTGTTGCATTGAATGGGCGAGCAAAGATTGGAACTAGTTTTAACTTTTACCTCCCTTCTCGTGTGGATTCCTCAGTATTTTTTTCTTTAAAAAAAATGTTTTTGTTCGTGTGTTGCGGTTAAACGCAATGGCGATCGTCGGTTCTGATCCGTACTTTGTTCCGTGACGGCGCGCGTGCAGGGAAGAGCTGCCGGCTGCGGTGGTTCAACCAGCTGGACCCGCGGATCAACCGGCGGCGTTCACGGAGAGGAGGAGGAGCGGCTCATGGCGGCGCACCGCGCCTACGGCAACAAGTGGGCGCTCATCGCGCGCCTCTTCCCCCGGCCGCACCGACAACGCCGTCAAGAACCACTGGCACGTCCTCATGGCCCGCAGGCAGCGGGAGCAGTCCGGCGCCTTCCGCCGCCGCACCAAGCCCATCGCCTCGTCACCCTCGTCCGCCGCCCGCCGCCGCACTTCCCGTCCGTCGTCCTCCACCAACACCAGCAGCACACCGACTCCTCACCCCTGCCGCTCCACCACCCGTACGCCATCGGGGCGGCGATGGCGGCCGCGCGCGCGCCGCAGTACAGCAACAACAACGCCACCCGCGCGTACAGCGGCGGCGAGTCCGACGAGTCGGCGTCCACCTGCACCACCGACCTCTCCCTCAGCTCCGGCAGCGCCGCCGTCCCCTGCTTCCACCACCACCAACAGAGTACGTGCCCTGCATCTTCACGCCGCTGCATGCTTGCCCTCAACTCAAGGGCTCAAGTCCCAAGCTGTCGTCGTTGTTGTTTTGTTGCCTCGTCAGTCGTCAGTCACATGACATGGCGTTTCGATCGACTGACACACGGTGTTCTCTCTTCTGCAGGCTACGACATGCTCCGCGACCGCAGCCGTTCGCGCCCAGCGCGCGCTCCGCCTTCTCCACCCCGTCGCCGTCGTCGGCACGCCAACAGCGCCGGCAGGACGCTACCACCGCGGCGCCGACCAGGATGGCGACAAGCCCACCTTCCCTTCATCGACTTCCTCGGCGTCGGGCGACATGACCGGGCCGGCGCTGTACAGTACAGGTGGAGGCCGAGACCAAATTAAATTAATCCCCGGCTAGTTAAGCTTAGAGTGTCCGTCCAGAACAACCAACCAGATTAGGAGAGGACGAGGAGGAACAAGTAAAAAAATCTATGGCGATTCGTGCGGGCATGCTGATCGATGTGACCTCTCTGTTCGGCCCTACTCCTCAGTTTTGCTGTTGATTACTACTGTCAGATGGAGAAAATCGAACTGTGGTCGTGCATGTAATGGCAACACAAGCCTGTTGCCTCTCGGATCTTACAGTATTCTGTTTATCCTCTTCTCCCATTTGCAACGAAGAAGAAAATAACTAATTCCCCATGCGTCAACAAAAACGGACTGCATTGCCTTGCGCCGCATACGTTGCTGTCCATTGTCGTCCCGTGATGCTTCGCCCCACCCAGCCGCCGGCGACGCGAGAAAAGGTTCAAAATTCAGAGGCGCACTCAGTTTACTAAGCCGGTGCACTAGGAGCGTGAACGACGGCGTCGAGCTTCTCTTGTTGCAACAAGAACGTCGTCATTTCCATTTCCCTCCCTCCGGGCTCCGTCTCCCTCCAGTCAAGAATGATGTTCGATCCCGAAAACAAGACAGGTCATTTTCCTCCATCTTTTATCTCTCTCGGGCGGTTTTTCGGGGATTCCGTTGGACTGTTGCGCGCATGGTGCCGCCTGGCCGTGGATCCATGGAGACCTCACCTCATTGATCACGCTTTGCCATCGATGCTTTCCTGCAAGCGAACGAAACTGCTGTTGCAACAGCATCTCCTTGCGTCTCTCACTCTCTTACCAGTTGCTCCACATCACTCGATGATGTTGCTACCACTTGTAACGGCCTGCGCGCTCATCAACGTTAATAATTGCAGCATCTGCAGCTAGCCAGCTCGGTCATTGCTCATGCTACTGCTAAAACCAAAACCCGATTAATACTTCTGTCCGATCTATGTGCAACGATCAGTTCACTGTAACCTTCACTGCAGTTTTTTTTCTACTAGTATCACTGTACCGGTCTTGCCATGTTTGACTGGAGTTGTTGAGCATGGACACACACACTCGTAGGTATAGCGGAATCGGGTGAGCCTGATTATCTGCTGAACGGACTGATGAAGACGTGGATGGAGCAGACATCATGTTTTATAGTTGTGCCAATGAGGACTGGGTCAGGTTATGTGTGAGCTGACACTCTGATCACTGAATCGACTAGTTCATAAAATAAAATCTGAATGTATGTACACATCTGGTAATTTGTATCTCAGCCGGTATAACTTCTCACAACTACTGTTTCAGCAAAATAAAATCTGAATGTATACACATGTTTCGGTATGTTTTATCTGAACTGATATAACTTGCTCACAATTACCCCAGCTTCCTTCGCTTAGTTGAATTGACCATCCGGTCGGCTCAACAAACATCGTGGAAACTAGACTAAACTACCTGCATGCGTGTGCACAACGTCCACATCCTCGTCACTGGTATATGTGGCTTCATAAGATTTCACCTCTGTAATTTGAACCTGTGACTTAGGCTTTCTTTCAGGTATTGTCGTGAATTCATAGTTCGTGCAATGGCTTGAAATCGTGGTGAGAATGGGGGAATGTTGGTCCAAAGCATATACTACCATGACTGAATTTTGAGAAAATAAACTTTACCGCAGCTTGCAACGTGCCACTTGGAAGGAAAGCATAAAACGGCTGCGGTAATCGGGATCGGTATGACATATTGCGCTTTGGGTTGAATAGAGTAATAAATAATAGAGTAGGCATCATTCTGTCGTCAAGATTATGGCATGACAGCAGGCCTAGCTAGATATGTTTGAAAGCTGAAACAGATTAAGCCATATTTTGCTTGAACTTTTGTCTTGTCCTGGTGAGTGCACATTGGATACGAATGGCGGCTACTGAAAAGCTACCGCGCTTGCCAAATTTTCTGGCAGTCTGATCACGGGCTTCCACAATATTTTTTTTTACTAATCAGGCTTCAACCACAATATGACGCTGTCGATACAGAATAAACGTGGAGTTTGACATGGAAGTAGGTAGTATTCAAGAGGGCAAAACTGCTTCTCAATGTGCCTTCTTGCTAACGGAAAACATGTTTTTCCGATGAGAACAATCTAATGAAAACAAGAGATGCCTCCACGGGCGGAATATCTCCTTACCTAACTAGATATTTTACCTTGTTTCTTCCTATATATATAGGGGGGAGATAAGAACAGGTTAAACGTGACATCGTCGTCAGGAAATTTTGGAGCAGTGCGTCAATGTTCGTGTGCACCAACGCTATAAAAGACTACCATTATACATATGCAGATGTGAACACTGCTAAAATTAATCTGAAGTTTATTACTACATCGCCTTCTGCGGCCAGGTGCAAGTAATATTTACTTCATTCAAAATTACATACATTCTCTTTTCAACTTAGCTGTTATAAAACAATGAATCCCGATTCTCTGAACTTCCTACTATATTTTTTCCGATTTAAAGTAAGCATTTGTAAACCGATCGGTCTACTCTAGAGGAGTTGTTGTAATACTTCAGTCGTTAAAGTCAATCGTCTATATGCAAAGCCAACCATCGTGAGTTAAAAATTGATGACGAACTGAAGCATCAATTGGAGTTTTTACAATTTAAAATACGGTACGGTCCAATGCCCACGTACGCAATGAGTTCGTTAGTATTGTTGGCAACACTGTAGAGATGGACCGACTCAATGGGCTGAGCTAGGAAACGATATAAATATGCGATAGAGGTGGTTTGTGGATCAACCAAATTAACGCACATACGGCGGGCTTGATCGATCCTCAGTTTACTGCTTCTGTCCACTTCAGAAAGGGTTAAAAGGAAGGTTCAGAGAGACGACAAGCGCGATCCACTTGGCCTTTCTTTTCCCCTCTCTGCCTTATCCTCTCCCCGTTTGAGAGTCGACTCCCGCACCCGTCGGCCCCCCGCTCCTTCTTTCTCTCCGGCGGCTCTGCCGGCCGGCGAGGAGATGGTTCTGGTGGCTGGCTTGCTCTGTATATAGTAGGTGTAGGTCTAGTATTAGGGTTTGTCCTATATGGCGTCTGGCGCTAGCCGTTGCAGAGCTTGCTGCCGGCTTTCGAGCGGTGCTTGGTGGCTAGCGGTGAAGAAATCTCCAGCGGTGGCTGCATGGTGCGGTGGGATCTGGAGGTGGCGGAGCCGAGCTTCCGTTAAATAAACTCGATCTTCCTCGACGCTTCCGAGCTGGCCGTCGGGTGGCGGGGTGAGGAGGTTTTTTGGCTGGATCTGGTGCCAGATGCGGCTTCCCTTATGATGCGTTCATGGCGAGCTCCGGCGGCGGCCTTTGCTGGCTACTCCGGCTCGACAGCCTGCTCAAGTCGGGGCGTGCCCCCGCCGATTCTCCTTCTTCGACGCCAAGGTCTCGCTTCTTGTGGCGAGCGCATATGCGGCGACATCAACGGAACTCCAGTTTCCAATCGTCTTGTGCAGGTGACTCAGCGGCCGAGCTTCTTCTCTTCGTTCGCCCACTCCGGCGGTGCAGCGACGAGGATATGGTCGGCGGCGGATCTTGATTTGCAGACTCCCAGGGTTGCGTGCCTTTTCTTTTTCCTCAGGATAGTTTCTGTAAAAGGGCCTGGATGAATCCAGTGTATCACCGATGTAATCCTTGATCTATTAATCCAGATGCAGTTCTCAAAAAAAAAAAGATAGGGTTCATGACTGCGAATAAAGTGATGGATATATATACCGGCATAGAGCAACAACTAGTTTTAACATTTTAGATCAGCATATAGTTTCTTTCCAAAAAGGGGAGTTACTCCGGCCACTACATCAAAGAGAAGCATAGGCATCGATTTATTTCATTTATTCAACAAAATATGACAAAGCATTACAACAATCATACCTACACAAAAAACTAGGTGACAAAGCACCACCCACTAGCACAACGAAACAGGAGCAAACAATGCCTTATGCCCGGCCACTGTCATCGTCGGCTCATCGGCGAAATCCACAGATAGCGCATCACGCGCACGCTCTAGAAGTGGCCAACATCATCTTCCGCCATCCTTCTCCAGAGACTAGAACGAAACAAAGACCGTCGCCAGGCCTGCCATCGACGTCCCCACGACGCCAAACAGTGCCACCACCCTACGCTTGAGCATCATCACGCGTCTATCGCCGAGACCACGCAGCGCCATGCCGCCGAGACTCGTCGTCGTCGATGTGATGGATACAAAACCACTCCACCCACGAACCATCCACTGGTCCCTCGTGCCGATGCACACCACCAAGATTGATTCTCCAACGGGGGATGACACATGAGCGCCGCCATGATCCGATCGATGTATTTAGGTTTCCCCCTTGAAGTAGCGAGGGAGCTTGGAGCTTCACCACGGCGATTCCTTCAAGAAACAGATGACACAGAATGCGTCACGGTCACCGACTTCGGCCATCGGCCGGGGACATGGTTTTCACCTAGATCTTGCTCCACAAAGCTCAATCCAAACTCTTACATACCGGACCGACCGCCGTAAGAGATTGCGACGTCGATGGCCAAGCCTAACCACTAACCAGGCCGTGGCCGAACCTGACGTAGGAATCAAACCACCACAATCTGTCTTGCAACCATGGCTCCCATGATGCAGAGGCTGGGTTTTATCCCCATTTCGAAAAAAAAACATGGCACACATGGTAGCCGACCAACATCGACACGACGATCTACATCCAGGCTTAGTCATGGCGTCACCGTCGCATGGACGGCCGCTGCAGGTGTACAACAGAAGTCCACAGCCGCAACGCCGCCTGGGAGCCGAGGACGGGGAAGCCCACGCGAAGAAATAAGCCTCCCCCTGTGCGCCAAGGTCAGGGGTGGTCGGGGACATGTGTGGCGGCGGCTAGGGTTACCCCCTGCCCCTGTCGCCTCTGGCTGGATCAAGATATATATAGGTGATAGATGAACATATATGAAAGCACAGTCACACCGCCCAACCAACTAAACGCAACTCGTCACCTGCAACTCGTCAGTTTGAAAAGGAAAAATGCATATATATGCGTATGGTTTCAAAGAAATGTTGTGTACCAACAAGCTAAACACAAAAATGGCATGTTGAGCAACTGATGTCCTTGGTCCAGCTGAACCTACTATGTTCAGCGAAACAGTTGTCCTAGCTCCAACTCCTCAAGCAAATGGCAACACTTGGGAGTACGTTGCTCGGCGCTTGAGCCGGCCGGGCACTCAACTCGATCAATGAACCACACGTATGGCGAGGCACGGTGGGTGCCTATGCGGGAGATGCGCGGCAGGCAGGCAGGCGTCCGTTCGGTTACGCGCTCTTCTGTTACGCAGTTTCCTCCTCCCGGAAGCACCATATGCAACCTGATTATTCCTTTTGAGAGAATGAAATGATGACGAAAGATCGAGGGCATGGCGCGTCTCTATCGATCCTGGTGCGGGAGCCAAAACAACCAAACAAACCCAGCAACAAACAAACAGCGAGAATGACCGGGGACGTGCTGCCTGTGTTACACACACGAACGCAAGCCAGGGTGCATGCATGGCCCTCTCATTTCCTCCCTGGAAGAGCATCGGATTCTCTATCTACCTTCTTTGTCATGGCGTGCTATAGTATATGTAGCTCCTTCAGGAAAAGAAGAGAAACAAAGGAAGTGTGTTTGTTTGTGTACGTGAGCTACTTAAGGAGTTAATTCAAAAAACTGTGTTGTTTGTGTCGAGCAGACAGGGTCACCGCGCCAACGCAGCAGTGATGTTGTTGACGATGATGTTGGTGAAGATGGGTCAAAAAAGACGACGTATGCGGAGACGATCCGCGGCTCCAGCTGGTAGACGACCGTGGTGGAAGCGACGAGAAGTCACGCGAAGCGCTTCCCAAAAACCTACTTCGTCCTCTCCCGTACAGGATCACAAAGGCGACTGGTTCCGGAGACCTGCCGCCGGTGCACGCCGCCCGCTCGGGATGGAGTAGACTACGGTGGCGACGCAAGGCACGAGAGTTGCAAAACCTAGATTGGTTCGGTGTGTGACGGCGCACACTGTGCAACGCAATATATGGTGCGGACCGGGAAAACCTAACGGGTACAACGTGTGACATGGTATGCCTATCGGGTACCCTACCATGAGGGTACCTGGTGCACGTATCGACTAGGCCCAACTATCAGAGCCTACATGAAGCCCATGAAGGGAGGCCCACGAAGATGGAGTATCCTCCAAGTTTGGCGAACAATAGTCGGTTTAGAGTTTCCTTACTTGTAAATCGAGTCGGTTACGAACACCCGAGACCCAGCCTATTATTTAAGGACTGGGAGGGCCATCGAACCAGACAACGAACCACCAGAGCCACAAACCCTAGCGAGATCGACATCTCGCCGGGACCCTTGTAACCATCATATTCACAAAGCAATAACAGACAGGCAGGACGTAGGGGTGTTACCTCCACACGAGGGCCCTGAACCTGGGTAAAATCTTTGCCCTGCTTGTCAGCCGACGATACTTCCAGCTCTACCACGTTCTCTCCCCCATATTCATAACCTAGGGACCTTAACCATGGGTCTTGATGAGTCTACCCCTCGTCAAGTGGCGCCGTCTGTGGGAAAGAATAGCGCTGGACTCGAAGTTTCGCCGGTCCCAACAGCAAACGGCAAATCGCCGATCACACCAGCAAACGGCAACTCGCCGGCCATGTCAGCAAACAGCAACTCGCCGATCCAGGCGACACACGGCGACTCGCCGATCCACTCGAAAAGCGGCAGCCTGCCCGCTTCACCTGCAAAAAGCGCATCTGCTCTTCCAATGAATTTCAATCCGCACTCGCCGAGCTTCAGGAGGCGTTTTCCGGCCTTGAATCAGGTTTGAGTTACTGTTGGAGCATTCAATTTTTTCGTAAACAATCTTGGCACGCAGGACTCGACAGATCCGCAACAACTGGCGCTGGGCGCACTCGAGGCTCCGTCGACTGCGCTCGCCCCGTCGTCGATTCCTGAAGCCTGCTCGCCCGCAACAACCATGTCGACCGGCGAGATCGACAGGTTCATGATGACGGAACTCCAAGGCGAGGAGGCAGAATCAGCATACCGCACAAGCAACGTCGACTTCAACCTACCACTCGACGAGAGTTTCGACTGCGGGATCTCCCTCGATGACTTCTACGAGCCCGCGATTCATAACGACAGCAACGTCGACTCGGAGATCTTCACCAACACCAACCTCGACTCAGAAATCCATAATGGCTTCGCCAACACCGAGATGAGCATAGGCGATGAGCACATCGACAACGAGATTCGCCTCGAAGATCTACTCGATGAACACACTGGCTCTGACATGAGCCTCGACGGCGACGTCGAGTCCATGACTGGAATCGACAGCACATACACCTGTCCACGGGTCACGCCCCATCAGGTCTACGTGGCCTTCTCCGCAGAATCATCCGCAGACGCAGCCGCTCGCAGGCCTGCACAATTCCCATGCACGGTAACCATGCCGGATGGGGTCACAACCTTGACAATCACGGAGGAGATGGCAGCAAAAGCAGATAAAGTCATAAAGGAGTGCACAATGATGCCACCAAATTCCACCCCAGAGGAGATGTTGACCTTCCAGTACTTCAACTGGCAGGAGTCAATTCGACTGCAAAACTACCGAGCGACGCTCGAAGAGCGCAAAAGGCAAGCCAGCCTCTCGAGTGCCCGAAGAAGGGAGCAATCCCTCGGGTCCACAATGCAACCAACCCCACGACCTAGGTCGCGGTTGGCAAGCCTTCCAGAACATGAAAGGGTAGCAATCACCCGTAACCTGTCGTTCATGACAGAGGACGCTAACGGAATCCCAGTGCCCAAAACTGCTGCGGGTGCATTATTCTCCGTAGGTGCTTACCTCAAGGCAATGCAACCTCCGGCGAATGACCCTAACGCAGCCCTGCATCGCCAACAACTCAAATCGCTAGCTCTAGCGGCACAGGCTATACAGCCAGAAGACAAAACTCCAGCAAGGAATCGCGATCGCGACATAGTCGACTCACGACACGCAGCACATCATCGCAGTGGTCGCAGCCACCACTCGGATGAAGGAAGGAGAAGCACGCGCCGGCACAGGTCCAGCAGAAGCAGATCTCGAAGATCCTATAGCAGCGATTCATACTCTGATCGAACCAGAGCCATGCGGAGCATTGTGCTTCACTCGACGCATCCGTGAGACGCGGATGCCCAAAGGTTCAAGTTGACAGGCGAACAACCCAAGTACAACGGTCGCCAAGAACCTTCCGGGTGGCTAGAAGATTACAGACTCGCCGTGGCATGCCAGCGTGGCACGAACACCACGGCGATGCAGTACATACGACTCATGCTCGAAGGAACTGCCCGCGACTGGCTCAAGGCACTCCCTCCATCATCATACGACTCGTGGGACGATTTCCGCAGAGACTTCATCAAAAACTTCGAGCCTCTATGTGAGCGCCCGAAGACATTCGAAGAATTAAGGCATGCACTCAACGATCAGACGAGTCGTTGAGATCATACATACGGCGGTGGACCGAAATACGCAATTCGGTTGGCAAAGTGTCAGAAGACAGGGCCATGGATGCCTTCATACAAGGTCTCGCCAGGAAGGACTTCAAAGAGGCACTGGTCGTGAAAAGCCAACCTCCCTGGCTGACCTCATCAAAGTTGCGACTGAGTGGGCAGATGGAGAGGATTCTGTACGCAGATCCCGTGCTTCCCCACCACGCGACAACTACGAAAGCGGCAGTCGAGGCCGCAGAGATTCATACAGAGAAGATCGCAGGCGCAAACGTTCCAAACGTCCTTACGACGATAACAGACCCGAGTTCATGGCGGCTGGATACACACAACCCGGGAGGACCAAGATAGAAGCAATCGACGCTCGGATGATCGACGGGACAGTCGAGATCGCGAGCAGCGGAGCGACAGCTACAAAAGGCAAGAATGGCGCAAACGCAGCGACGCAAAACCCGAGCGGTCATTCGAGGAAAAGATGGACGACTGGTGCAGATTCCACCTCTTCAAGGGGGACGACGGAAAACTACGCTCCAATCACACCCTAAGGAACTGCAGGGAATTCGACCAAATGGCGACTGACTACATGATACGACTCAAAAGGTACGGCCCAGCACCTGCTCAGCCCACGCCTGCACCCGCACCACAGCCGAACGCTGTGCCCGCTCTCATGGCGCCACAGCCGCCACCGCAACCACCACCACAGCCTGCTCCAGGCGCAAACCTCGCAGGTGCCATACAACCCGTACTACGGGCGGAAGATGATCAATATCCACAGCCCCACGGGCAGATGTACATGATACAAAAGGGTCGCCCCTCCAACAGGCAGCAAAAGCTAATCACTCGACAGGTGAACATGGCTGTCATGGCACCTCCTGCCGTGCCCGAATTTCTGAAGGGATCGGAAACCATCATAAGCTTCAGTCGAGAGGATCATCCCCCAGCTGTAGTTCGACCAGGGCACGCGGCTCTGGTACTCGACGCGCAAATAGGAGGCTACGCCATGACCAAGGTCTTCATGGATGGAGGCAGCGGCATAAACATCATCTTCGCGGACACGCTCCGCAAAATGAACAGGTCAGTCGAAAACCTCCCAAAATCTTCAAATACCTTCCACGGTATCGTTCCTGGCAAAGCAATTAGCCCAGAAGGCACCATACAACTCGACGTTACGTTCGGGGACAAAAGCCACTTCAGGACAGAGTCGATTGAGTTCGAGGTCGTCGACTGGAAATCACAATACCATGCTATTCTTGGTCGCCCGACGTTTGCTCGATTCATGGCGGTGCCACACTACGCGTACCTCACGCTGAAGATGCCAGGACCAAAGGGAGTCATCACTGTCCGTGGAAACTTTCAAAGGTCCGATGCTTGCGACCGCGAGTTCAGCAAAATCTCCGAGATGTTCGGGGTGGAAGAATCACTCGCCGACTGGCGATTTCCAACGACCGCACACTCCTTCCGGAGCATAAGAAGTTGGCAGTCGACAGATCCTTCAATGCTACAAATGACACAAGGTCGCATCAGGTGCACCCGACCGATCCGTCCAAGACAGTCAACATATCTTCGAGCCTGCCTATCGCATAGGAAGGCGCGCTCGTCGAATTCCTCCGTGAGAACTGGGAAATATTTGCGTGGTGTCCAGCCGACATGCCAGGTATTCCCAGGGAATTCGCCGAGCACTCTCTCCAATTGTTTCCAGATGCAAAGCCAGTCAAGCAAACGATGCGTCGAATCTCCGGCCCAAAGCGAACCGCAGTCGAATCTGAAGTCGACCGGTTACTCGCAGCAGGATTCATTAGGGAAATCAAGAAATCACAATGGGTGGCCAACCCCGTACTCGTAGAGAAGAAGCATACAGACATCCTTCGGATGTGCGTGGACTTCACAGCGCTGAACAAGTGCTGTCCAAAGGATCACTTCCCGCTACCCCGAATCGACCAGATCGTCGACTCCACCGCCGGATGCGCACGACTCTCCTTTCTGGATGCTTACTCAGGTTATCACCAGATAAGGATGAAGCAAGAAGACGAAGAAAAAACGGCGTTCATAACCCCACTCGGGGTCTACTGCTACACAACTATGCCCTTTGGGCTCAAAAACGCGGGTGCAACATACCAGCGCATGATGCAGGACTGCCTCAAAAAGCAAATCGGACGCAACGTCCAGGTCTACGTGGATGACATTGTCATTACCACAAGGGAAGAACACACACTACTCGACGATTTGAGGGAGACGTTCGCAAACCTCAAACGCTTCCATATCAAGCTCAATCCTAAGAAGTGCACGTTCGGCGTTCCAGCCGGGCAGCTCTAGGGTACCTAGTCTCTGCCCGTGGAATCGAAGCAGACCCGGAGAAAATACAGGCCATCCTCACAATGCAAAGGCCTTCAAAGCTTCACGATGTGCAGAAACTAGCAGGACGAGTAGCAGCGCTCAGTCGATTCATCAGCAAACTGGGTGAAAAGGCTCTACCATTCTATCGACTGATGAAGAAGGCGGACAAGTTCGAGTGGACGCCAGAAGCTGAAGCAGCCTTCACAGATCTCAAGCGGATCCTCACAAGCCCTCCGATCCTCGTCGCACCTAAGGAACGGGAACCACTCTACCTGTATGTCTCGGCTACAAACAGGGTGGTGAGCACCGTACTGGTAGTCGAACGCATGGAGGAGGGGCACATCCAAAGCATACAACGTCCAGTCTACTACCTGAGCGAGGTTCTCTCCATATCAAAACAGCGGTACCCGCACTATCAAAAGCTGGCATACGCTGTATTCATGTCCTCAAGGAAGTTGACACACTACTTCACCGAGCACCCGATCACCGTGGTAAGTAACTCAGCAATCGGTGATATCCTCACAAACCCCAATGCAACGGGTCGAGTCGCAAAATGGCTCATCGAGCTGGCTCCAAGAGACATCAAGTACGAGCACCCGAAGGCTATCAAAGCACAAGTCCTACCCGACTTCACAACCGAGTGGATAGAGGCCCAATTACCTGGAGCACCAGACGTGTCCAATTCCTGGACCATGTACTTCGATGGGTCCAAGAAACACGAAGGCGCAGGCGCAGGCGTCATCCTCATATCACCAAAAGGGGACAAGCTACGTTATGTTTTGCAGATGGGATTCAAACTACCCTCCAATAACGAGGCTGAATACGAGGCTCTGATCCATGGCATGCGGATGGCAAAAGCACTTGGGTGCACTCGATTGATGATCTACGGCGACTCCAATCTCGTGGTGCAGCAAACAATGAAGGCCTGCGACGCAATCGCGGACAACATGATCGCTTATCGCGACCTGTACAACACACTGGAGGGCAGCTTCGAGGCTGTGAGTTGAGGCACATAGGAAGGGAAAGTAACGAAGAAGCAGACATGCTAGCCAATCTTGGCTCAACTGGCGCACAAATTCCACCTGGTGTCTTCCTCGAGCGCATCGAACACAGATCTATCAAGGAGAAACGAGAGCCTCCTCCGTCGACTACGCCAGCCAAAAGCAAAGCGCCCAGCACAGAGGACCCCCCAGTCGAGGTACTCCTCATTGAGCCAACTTGGACTCAACCTTTTCTGGCTTACATACTCCGCGCGAGCTACCAGATGACATAACCGAGTCCCGACGCGTGACTCGAAGATCAAAAGCATACACCGTTATCAACGGCGAGTTATACAAGCGCAGCATATCAGGTATGTTCCAAAGATGCATCGCATTCGAAGATGGCCAAGCCATACTTCGAGATATTCATGCAGGTACCTGTGGGCATCACGCCAGCAGTCGATCACTCGTAGCCAAAGCCTTTCGCGCAGGGTTTTACTGGCCTACAGCACTCAAAGACGCGGAGGACATAGTCAAAAGGTGCGTCGGCTGCCAGAAATTCGCAACAAGGCCGCACGCACCCGCATCGGCGTTGAAGACTATACCGCTGGCCTGGCCTTTCGCCCAATGGGGGCTCGATATGGTTGGGCCACTCAAAAAATCATCGCATGGCGGGCATACTCACCTACTGGTGGCAGTCGACAAGTTCACAAAGTGGATCGAGGCGGTCCCCATCACAAATTCGACTGCTACTACGGCAGTCAACTTCATAAAGAGCATCATCTACCGCTTCGGTGTCCCAAACAGTATCATCACTGATAACGGCACAAACTTCACGGCTGAGGAGTTCAAAACCTTCTGCAAAGAGCAGGACATTACGCTCAACTACGCATCCGTGGCGCATCCACAATCCAATGGCCAAGTCGAAAAGGCCAATGGACTTGTGACGAGTGGATCAAGAAGCGCCTCCTGGTGCCACTCAAAAGAGCTGCGGGTGCTTGGGTCGAAGAACTACCATCTGTGCTATGGAGCCTACGCACAACTCCCAACACTTCTACGCAGTTCACCCCATTCTTCATGGTCTATGGTGCAGAGGCAATTCTGCCATCAGATGTGGTTCAATGCACCACGAGTTGAAGCATACAATGAAGAACGCGAAGAAGCACTCGAAGACGCAGTCGACTTACTCGATGAGCGCGAGACACGGCCTTGGCCCGCACAGCTGTTTACCAGCAGGATCTCCGCAACTACCATAGCCGTCGACTGCGAACCAGGTCCTTTGTTGTGGCGACCTGGTTCTTCGACTGAAGCAAAAGAAGGTGCACAAGCTCGCTTCCCCATGGGAGGTCCCTTCATCATCACGGAGGTCCTTGGTGGAGGCGCATATCGACTGAAGCACGCGAAGACAGGCGAACTCTCTCATAATCCTTGGAACGTTGCGCATCTGCGCCGTTTCTACGCATAAAGTGCTCACAGTCATACAATGTAATAGGCTATATGTCGGATGGCTGCAGGTTTCAGACGCGCTCTTTTCCTTACCAGGGTACCTAAGGGGACTGGAAGGTTTTTAATGAGGCGGCCTGCAGCCTAACATTCAAAAGAGGAATAAAATCAATGTTCCTTCGACTTCTTTGTGGTACTACCCGCATAATTCATACCTTAACCGCACCCGAAACCCTCGGGGGCTGTGTTATCGATCAAATGAGCTCTCGCTCTTGCAGAAACACAATGCCTTAGCCGCACCCGAATGCTCGGGGGCTGCGTAACAAGGATCCAAACAAAGAACACAAAAACTCTGCAGCCGCACTCGAATACTCGGGGGCTGCACAGTCATTGGTTCACAACCAACACATATTTCACAAACCCCGCTCGACTGACTCGGGGGCTCGACAAAAAATCAAAGTATACAAACTATACAATATACAAAGAGTCAAAAATTACACTCGGGGGCTGCCCCCTATACAAAAATTGCACTCGCAAACTATTCTAATCCTCAGGCTCGTCCTTTACGGGCAGCTCGGGACCGCAAAGCTGTTCGCGAGTGCACTCGATTAGTGTCTCCGCAGCTTGGATCGTGTCATCCAGGTCTTTTGTTCGAGAACCTCTCCGGCTGCAGGTGTCCGCAACACCAACCTTGGTTTTCGACTACGCATATACGCCATTGCAGCGTTGGCTCCAATCACAAGTCTCTGAGACAGCAACTCTCGAATGGGATTTGTTTGACGGAAGATGTTCAACAAAGCACGAATCCCTTGTGGTTGTGGCCCCGCAGGAAAAAGAGTCTCGTTCAGGCGAATAAACGCTGCCCGGCATAACTCCAGCAGTTCAGCACTTCGCCAGACGCGATCCTTCAGGGTGGCGAGTATGCGGGCATGGTACCTATCAAGCCAAAAGTGTTGACGCCCAGTCGTAGGGTCGTCAACCACGCTATCCAGACGCCCTTCCACGCGAATCTTTTCAGCCTGGAAGTTGTCGACAAAGCCTACAAACACGGGCGCACCAGTCAGATCAAAAGGACAATAGCTACGCAAAAAGCTTGTAAACAGAGCAAGACTCGAACTTACACTCGAGTTGCCTGTTCACAAGATCCATCTCCCCGAGCACATATTCCTCGCGTTGGGTGGCCAACGCGGGTCTCGCCCTCAATCGATTCAGCTCAGCCTGGGCGTCCTTCAGATCTTGCTCCATTCTCACAAATTTGGCCTTCATATACTCCATCACCTTGGCATCATTTACCACCTGACCCTGGGATCGGGTGGTGATTGGAGCCTGCGAGGAACTAGTCGCAGTAGCAGGTTCTCGTGACTGTTCAAAGAGCATAATCACAAACACAAAGTTTGTGTCAGAAGCTAAAACTCATGTCATAAGCATACAACTCTTCGAGTGAAAGACATTAGCAAAAGACTGTTTGCATAAACAAGGTAGCACAAACAAAGCGCAGACTCGCGCAGTTCAGAAGGTATCATTACAAGGCATAAAACAAAAGGGTACAGCTACCCTAAACCTAAGATTCGATTTCCTAAGCAGACGATTGGCAGTCTCGAGTGCCCGGCGCTCCATGGTGTTCATAAAAACCTCGGCCAGTCGCGCGGCGGCTCCGCTCACCCCCTTCAGAGAAATGGGCTTCCCATCTGGCTTCCGAGGGAACGCAGACAGTGCTGCCTCGTAGTCGCAATCTATCCCATGTCCCATAAGAAGCTTGATGGTGGACTCGGATCCGCGTACCGTGTTGGCGCGAGCGAAACCCGCCATGGTGGACGTCCCGGGGCCAAACACGTCGGCGAAGTCGTCCACCGTCGACGGCACTACGCCAGTCGGGAACACCACCTTGTATACAGCGCCAAGTGTGCTCGTCGATTTGGCGAGTGCTCTTTCGCCTGGTTGCATAGGCGCCTAAGCCGCCCACAGCCTGTTCCAGCGAAAGATCGTCACTCGCCACGTCCGCAGAGGCCGGTGCGCCAACAGCTTCTGCACAATTCAAAAAGGCAAAAGTCATTTCATGACACTCGACAGTTATATCGTCATATCAAAAGGAGAAAAGATTACTCACCTCCCATGACCTGCGCGAGTGCCGCGAGCTGGTCAGCATATCCTCGCTCGCGTGCAGCGGCTGAGTTGGTGGCGGCAGCCAGCTCTTTCTTCGACTCTTCGCGCTGCGCGGCGAGTGCGTCTTCCAGCTCCTTCTTCTCGCCTGGCCCAGCAAAATCACGTGCATTCAATACTCGACAAAATCAAGCATTGCAAAAAGAAATTCGCAAAACAAAAGCAAAAGGAGAACTCACGACTGAGCCGCTCTAGCTCGGCGCGCATGGTGTCCCTCTCCTGCTCCACCTGGACATAAGCCTTGGCAGAATCTGCCAAGGTGTGGTAGAAGGGCTGCAAGCACACGAATTCAGCAAAAATTCAAACTCTCACAGACCTACAACTAAACGGGTCAAGCAAAAAGCTACTTACGTGGTTCATCCACGGCTCAGGAGCCGCGACTGATGTCCCGACATCTGGAGTTGCCGCCTTGGCTGTCTCAACGACAGCATCAGTGGCCATTGGCTGGGCAGCCTCGTTTCCAGTCGGTGCAGAATTCGAGTGCTCCAGGGTTGGAACATTCTCGACTGGAGGAGTCCCAGGCTGATTGTTTTCAGCGCTGTGGCAACACAACAAAGCAAAAGACGGTCAGCACAAATATGTGACAGCACAAAATTCTCATATCATACTCAAAAACACACCTGTGCTCCTCATCTTCCTCATCTTCGGAGTCGCCAAAAATTGGTCCCCAAAGGCTGGGGTACCACTCGACTGAAGAGGAAGAGTTGAGCTTGTTGAGCACGCACGCAAAGGAGCGGCTTGGAAAACAGGTGGTGAGCCTGATTCCTCGTCATCCTCCAAGCCCTGCCCTTCGCGGGTGAACTCACAGCAGAAGGCGCCTTCTTGGCCAGTCGACGCCGCTTCGGTGGCGCGGTATCGACTTCTTGGTCAGAGGTGGCCTTGTCTTCAGATTGGACCTCTTCTGCTGCTTCCTCCTCGACCTCCTCCACATGTGAAGTGGTGGCAGAAGGGATGGGCGACTGATCCCCTTTCGGGTCCACCACCTGTGCCTGTGTTTCTTCAGTCTCGCCATTTTCAGGCAGAGGAGGAAGGGAGGCAGCAGTCGAGTGACCCTGCATAGCATACATCACAAATTGCAAAGTCAGAATCAAAAATCGCATATCGCAGAACATACGAGTGGCAAACTCTTCATTGCAAGCAGGCTATAACACATACATACCTCAAGCAAAGGGTTCTCCAACCCATATGGTGCAACAGGGCAGTCGACGTTGCAAGTGTCGCTGTCGTCAGTTGGTGATGTGCCGCACATGCGTCAGCAGCTCACTCCTTGACAGCTCCTCTGGGTTCATTCGGGTGATGTCACCCGCGCCTTCATACTCCCACATGGGGTGCGCTCGGGCACGGATGGGCCACACCCGCCTCTTCACAAAGGTGGCGATCAAATGGATGCCTGTGACCTTGTCCAGCATGCCTCCGATCCGAGCCAGCAAAGGGCTTGCCTCCTCCATTTCTTCGGCTGAGAGTGGTGATCCCACGCCTTGGTCCTTGAAAGCAGCAGTCGAGAAGGCGGCGATCCTCTTGCTCGACAGTCGCATAAAACCACCCCTTCCTCCAGCCTTGGCGGAGTCGACGGTCTTCAGGCGGAAGTAGCGGGTGTCGCTGCGCACCTGGATTCCACAGCCGCCCACGGGGTAGGTGCGACCACCTCCTCTGTTCGGGTCACCATGAAGATGGCTTTCCACAGCGCCCAGCTGGGTGCGACGCCAGGAAGCACTCGCACAGCGTGATGAAACACGCATATGCATAATACCGTTTGGGGTGAGATCATGGATCTGCACCCCGTAGGCAAAAAGAAGACCACGAACAAAGTCGTGGAGGGGAAGCGAAAGCCCCTAGGCAAAACTCCGCAAAACAAACACGCTCGTTGGCGCGTGGTTCGGGGATACCTCCTTGGGCGACGGCGCGCGGACGGCGAGCTGCTCCGCGGGTGGCAGATACCCTGCTCGCGGAACTTGACAAATGGGCGTCCTTGATGGTGGACTTCGCCCAGTCCCCGCTGCCCTTCTTCAGCGCGGCGGCGCAGATGTACCCGCCACGGTCTTCTTGCCCTTGGCCGCATCGGTCGCGGCGGCGGCGGCAGCACCACGCTTCGCACCTCCACCTTTCGCCATTGCTACAGTGGAGGGTGTGGGGCAAAGAACTTGGGCGCAGAGCAATGGAGGGGCAGCGCGAGGAAGGAGACGAGGGGCGGCGCAGGGAGCAAATGGCAAGTAAAAAACTCTGCCAGCGCCGTCCCCCTATTTACCACAGATCGCAAAACGATCGCAACCGTCAAAACAAATCATACGCTCCGCGCGAAATCTGGCCATACACGTGGCGGCCACGGAGAGCAACCGTCGCCGGCCACTCCGCCCACTACGCACGAGAATCCAGGAAACCATCATCACGCCCCGTGAAAATCGCGCCAGAACGGTCAAATCAAGTCCACGCGGCGTCATCCCTGGTCAGCTCTGCAAAAACGGGCCCACAAAAGGGTCACGTCTTATCAAAGCCTCTCCAAGCACGCCACCGCTTGTCAGAGATGCAGTCGCAAAATGCGTCATTGCTGACGTTGTTTCATCTTTCACAACTGGCATAAAAGTCACTCGATGATATCTTCGGGTGGTCTCTCATAAGTTCGGTTGGTTTAGCAAAGTCATAGAGGCCAGTCGAAATTTTCGACTGCAGCATCATACTCCCATCGGGAGCGTATCAAAAAATTTCTTTGACTAAAATGTGCAGGGTAAAAGATTTTGAGATTATCCTCCATTGCAAGCAATAAAGCACAATCTCGGGGGCTACTCCCATCGGGAGCGCTGTCGCGCACCCGATAGAATAATGGCAAAATGTCAGTCGACAAATTCGACTCAGTTCATAAGCAAAATCACTCAAATATTCCCGAGTTGATCCGACGATCCTTGGATGCTGCATGCATAGTGCAAAGGTAAGACCCCCGATCAGTCGAGCTGGGCTAAGGACCGCTCCAGCAGCGTTATCCTTAAATTTCCGTGTCAGCAGACATGATGAATTATCCCCGACGGACGCGTTGGGTTGATTCAAAATTATACTGCAGTTCGATTCCGTAAGACCTCAACGGCCGTTTCGAGTCTGTCCAGTTTGTTCCAGATTCGAGTCCGGGGACTCGAGTTTGATTGAAAGCTAGTATGGTTTTGCCACAAATGGTAGTTAACTGGCCCCGATCCGTCGTGTGTGCCGGGCCTGCTAAGCTAATATCCCTTGACTATCATAAGCAAAAACTCATAGTCGATGAAACACTCGACATAGCCAACATGTGCTATTTCATAAGAATTCTAAATACAGATGCAAAAAATGTAACGTGCATGATGTATGAGTCCATGCCCGACTCTTCGAATCAGACAAGTACTCGGGGGCTACTGACATGGGTATGCCTATCGGGTACCCTACCATGAGGGTACCTGGTGCACGTATCGACTAGGCCCAACTATCAGAGCCTACATGAAGCCCATGAAGGGAGGCCCACGAAGATGGAGTATCCTCCAAGTTTGGCGAAACAATAGTCGGTTTAGAGTTTCCTTACTTGTAAATCGAGTCGGTTACGAACACCCGAGACCCAGCCTATTATTTAAGGACTGGGAGGGCCATCGAACCAGACAACGAACCACCAGAGCCACAAACCCTAGCGAGATCGACATCTCGCCGGGACCTTGTAACCATCATATTCACAAAGCAATAACAGACAGGCAGGACGTAGGGGTGTTACCTCCACACGAGGGCCCTGAACCTGGGTAAAATCTTTGCCCTGCTTGTCAGCCGACGATACTTCCAGCTCTACCACGTTCTCTCCCCCATATTCATAACCTAGGGACCTTAACCATGGGTCTTGATGAGTCTACCCCTCGTCAACGTGGGATGACCACGTCGCACACGTTCGAGTCGGTAACAGCAGCCCACGATCCGGGAGCGACCCGAATTGGCTAAGTTATACGCGTACGCTAGCGACTCGAGACTCGATTCATGAAACGTGATCGCGACGTGTCGAGATGAGTGAGCGGCGGAGGAGGAGGAGTGCGCGAGAGAGAACCTTCTGTTCTCACGTGCTTACCAAGTAACACAACACTTCACCTTATAAGGTGGTGCAACTCTACTTCAACTTTCCATGTGGGTCTAAAATTTAGCAACTCCCACAAGCTGTCATGCACATGAGCCATTTGAGATTTCAGATTATTTGTGCTGCCCACAAATTGGCCCCAAATTTCACAAAAATACGTCAACATTGTGCTGGTTCGTTTCAAACGTTAACAAGAAGTCTAACATGTGGGTCCCGCTATCCGCCGATGGGGGAAATAGTAAAAGAAGTCACTTTAAAATTCATGGTTGATTTTTTAAATTTCTCCTTTTCACTAAAAAAAATCCCCATCTAGGAGACTCTGCAGGCGGCCGGCGAGCTCGAGCGACACATCAAGGAGGGCTGTGCTATTCTAGTTTTTTTTTAAAAGGAGCGGCCCCGAATGGCCTGGATGCCATTAATATTCAGCGGTGCAGGTACATTTTACATAAGGGACCTTCAATAACAGCAAAATTACAAAGAAGTCCCTAATGTTAACATTGAACACCCTACATAAATTTCGAAAAAAGCAATTAGGTCCTCTGCTGCCGCCGGAGAGGAACAAGCTCGAGCCACGACCATCCGCCTCAGTTCCGGGGACACCACCACTTGGAACTGCAGGGAATGAAGACGCCGTCGCGAGTTTGGAGAAGGGCCTCCATATGGAGGTTGAACAAACGCTGGCCTGCGATGCCAGCCTCCTTGACCACCAGATGGTCTCCTGGGTCAGACGCCGATAATGGCTCTGAGTGTGTACTCCAATCTGTAGCATCACTACTCCGTGGTCGCCGGAGACAGGACAAGACAGCACAGCTTCCTCCTCCCCATCACCACCATGGCGTCTTGATGGAGTAATCTGAGCACCTCGCACTCCAAATCTCCAACTCCCAAGAAACCCAGTCTCCAACTGCCTGACAATAAGAACAGCTCCGCCATCTGACTCCGAGCTCCCGCCACGAGCTGGAGGAGGCAGGAACAGAAGAAGAAAGCAGCCACAGAAGACTAGGGGCCAGACCTTATTAAGGAAGTCACCGTTGTTCTTCAAAATCGCCGCCTTCGGCTTCCACCATGGGAGCACCGCTTCGAGCAGAAGAACCACGACAACGAGCCGGGACTGGCCTGAGAGCCCCAACTCCAATCTTCCGATGCGCACCTTATTAGGAGGGATGCGCGGATCCGTCGGCCTCCCTTGCAGCACCACCTGCCACCAGTGAGCTGCAGCGAGGAAGACGCAATCCACGACGCGGCAGATCTGGGCGCCGAGCTCCGCCGTCCTACCCTCAAACGCAAACGCCATTACGGCAACACCAAGCATAAAGCTTAAAGCAAACCTACATCTACTATATACACACCAAGCAACGCATCCAAGCCCGCACCGAACGGCAGCGCCGCCGGAGAGGAGCAAGGAGCGCGCCGGCGAGGCAGAGGAAAAGCTAGAGACGACTCTCAAAGCAGAGCAAGCGGTGGAGAGGTTTCGAGATCACCACCTTGCTATTCTAGTTGAAAAATTGGAAGTCCGTAGCTGGTTCTCTTGTAGTACTATCCTTGTGGTAGCTGGTACGTGCGCGGTGCATGCATGCACACGTGCGAGCCGTACGTGTACGTGTGAGTAATTTTGCGTGGCCTCGCTATCGATGGGGTGTCCCGATCAAGGTTGGAAAAAGCGCTAGGCGTAAGCGAGGCGGTTGGCATTCGCCTAGTGCCTAGGCGATGTTTAAGCGGCCTAGTCGTAGCCTAGGCGGTCATAAAATTCGACCAACAAGTATGTATTTTTGTTATCATAGTTGTATACATGATAATTTAGAGCATGCAAATGAGTAAACTACAAATAACTTTAAATGGAACATGATAAATTTGGCTCATCGGTGCAATATGCCATAGTTTCTCGCCAATGAAGAAAATTTGCTTGTTGTCCTGCCTAGAGTTCCGCTTATGCCCTAGGCGAGGCGTTTGGCCACCGCCTGGGAATTTCACCCTAACTTAAAGGAACACCCCTCTATTTGAGCTTTATTTTTGTTTAGGTTTGACATTTAACATGGGAGCGCCTCCGGAGTCTGTTCATCCTCAGTAACCTGCGTCACACCTACCTTCGTCCCAACTCCGACTCATGTGTCAACCAGTTCGTCTAAACTGTATGATGTCTCAAGGCAAGAGCCACAAATCTAGCCTAAATAAACTTAAAAAAATTAGTTGGTTCTGATTATTTTTTCGTACCGCAAAACATGATGTTGGTAAGGTTCCTAGGGCACCATTGAAGGGTTGACAATAACATGGCCATACCGCC
The DNA here is from genome assembly GCA_947311845.1 of Poa pratensis. Taxonomy (NCBI): domain Eukaryota; kingdom Viridiplantae; phylum Streptophyta; class Magnoliopsida; order Poales; family Poaceae; genus Poa; species Poa pratensis. Next base: position 6,054,642 of record CAMZMU010000106.1, read on the forward strand.
AAAGCTATTGGCGGTTTCACGACCGTCCCACCAATTCAGACTCATGGGCTGAAGGGTGTGGTGGTAGCCCATTAAATCCGACCGCCAGAGGGTGTAGCGGTATAAATAAAGGGTCAAATCCGAGTTAAATTTTGGAGAGAGTTCATTTTATGTTAATAATTATAAGCAAGGTCTGAAATACGTGATTCAGTTGTGAAATTATACATGGTATGACGGTTGTTTTTATTGTCCCTAATAGATAATGTTCTGTCGACATATATTCTTGACGAGTAGACCCAACTGATAAATCGGTTTCATAAATTGTGGGAATAGGGACGCCAATCCCGTAAAAGATTTATCATGTACTACATACCCACTTTGCGACGCAAAATGAGAGTTGATATTTATTAGTTTCAAAATCGCATGACCCAAGTTGTGGATCGACTATTTTATCAAACAATACTAAGTAACTTGATGATTACAAAGATACATTCAGCTTAGTCAAGAAGCAAGTTGTGTGGTGTGATTGACCATGATGGAATCTGTTCGTCCACACGAAGAGATATTCTCCGGGACCTTTCGAGTGATTTGATATAGTAAACTTAGCCACACGGCTCGGTTAGAAGTTAACTAAGGATCCAGACTAAGAGTTAGTCTCATGAATCTACATCAGTGGATCGAGAAGAGATGGCAAGCTATTAAAGTGATGGATATGCGGTCTATTTAGATGGTTCATATATGTATCGACACTTTCTGATCCGTGATGCAATAATTTTGAAAGATAAATTACACAATAAAATGGTTGAGTGCATCTATTGATGTTGTTTCGTACCCCTTTCAGTAAAAAAGGGGGAAGATGCGATGGGGGCTAAAAGTTCTAGTAGGGCTAATAACATTATAAGTGAGAGGACAGGGAATATGGACCCTCAAATGTAATCTAAAGGCACGAGCAAAAGTGAGAAGTAGAACAAACATTTGTTGAGAGAAGCCTTTGTTTTGTCATTAGGGACTGCACCACACTTAGAGAGTTGATTTCTTAGAGAAGTAATTATAAACAATCATATCAGTTAGGAATAGGAGCAAGCAAGTACAATCATAGTGAAGTTGGCTAAGCGCAACTATATATGCCGCATGCAAGTAATTAAGAGCCCAATACCGAACTTACATATAATATGCCTGTCTCAAAAGGGAATAATCTGACTGTTCCACTTTTGATTATCCATATATACATGAAGCTTCAGTAAGTTAATCTCTTGCAGATAAAGTGCGCCGACGCTGGCCATTGGTGCTCGATTGATTCAGCGACTAACATAAGCCTCAGCAGCAATTGTTGACCTAAAAAAGCCTCCAATATTATAAAAACCTGCAACTAACACAAGGATAAACAAAGAACTACTATAATAAGAGAATCTGATCTCTCTTAGGAAAAATGGTCGACATAACCATGAGCGCGACGTGCACCAGATGTCAAGGGAAAGTTTGGCAGAATCCTACTTGTTAATAATGGTTAATTAGTCGGTGAACACTTTTCATCAAAGTAACGATCAGGCGCTAGCCTACATAGAGTCCCTCTGCTGAATTTATTAATCAGTTAGCTAAAGTGATAGTATGTTACTACTTTGCCTTTTGTCCCGTTATGCTACAAACTAAACAGGCTGATTAGCTAGTTAACGGCAAAAACAAGCTCTACCTAGTTTACTTTAAATGCATAGCTTCATGAGTTGGTGTTGTTCGTGTTCGATCGCAAATATTATAAGCAGATATGTAGGTTTGGTTGTTAACTAAGGTGGGCCAGTGATGTGTAAGCTACTATACATCTCGAATGATACTACTTACACTAGTAGAAAACTGGCCTATGGTCCCGGTTCGGTTGGGCCATCCATCCCGGTTCCCGAACCGGGACTAGCCAATCGGGACGAATGCTGGTCCCGGTTCAGCCACGAACCGGGACCAATGGGGCTCCACGTGGCCAGTTCTGGCTGGGCGGGGGGGAGACTCATTGGTCCCGGTGACCAATGAGTTTTTTTTTTGTATTTAGGGTTTAGGGTCTCCCTCTCGTCGGTGCCCCTCTCCCTCTCGCCGGTGCCTCCGTCGTTTCCCCCTTCTTCGCATCGCCGACGTGCTCTCCATCGTTTCCGTACGCATATTATACGCTCTAATATATACACAGTACACGTTGATGCATATATAATTAATATTCGATCTCTTGCGAGAATACAACTATTTAATTACATGGAGATAGATCACATATGTAGTTCATCGTCCGCAGCATAATGTTCTCCCCTTTCATCGACGACCTCACTAAGCAGAAATCCCGCCAATTCCTCTTGAATTGCTCGTATGCGCCGTTCTGGGTCGAGCTTCTCCCGCATTTTGCTCAAAGAAGTTGTTCTCCGCTCAGAGGTCAACTCGCGAATGAACTCGCAAACGTAGAATCTACATAAATTACTCCCCGGTGGCTGCTGCGGACTTTTCACCGATATATAAGTTAGCTCATCTTTGAATGGACCTGCTACATTCTGTTTGAATAGTGTCCAACACCTGCTTTGGCCAAAAAAAACAAAAGAGTTATTAATTACTTGATATCAGGAAACGAACGAAAGAGGCCGATATAATGCGATAATGATTGAAATTACTTATTGAGATTTTTTTCATTTCGGTCCACGTCGCTTGGTCCCAACTTAATGAGTCGTGGACTTCAACTATGGACTTGTCAACTTGAATGCTTAGCAGAATCCAGTGGAACCTGCGGACGTTTACATAAAGCAGACATGCATAACTCATCAATTACACTTAACATCGAGAAAGCCAAATAAAAATATGTACAAGACAGAAACACTCACTTGAAATTGTAAGGAAATAGTATTTCCGTACATAAGTTTTGCTTGATTAAATAGGTGGTCAGGTCATGCTCCACGTCTCTGGGGTGATTGCGTAACGTATGTTCATTAACGATATATGGGTCAACGAACCCAACCTCATAATGTCTAGATGCTTTGCATTCCATCATCTTCATTCTACTTAATAGCGTACAAAAGGATATATATATATAGTCAGGATAATATAATACAGGCAATGAACGAGCTGAGCTAGAGACTTAATTACGAAAATAAATCAGTTATAGACAATAGCAACTGAGGATAGATTTGTCGAGGGCGCGCTGATTGAATAACTGAAACAGTTCAGTCATTTGAACCTGTATACTGTAAGGTTTGAAGAAATGCTCCACTCGAACGTCCACCGCAATCCACTCCTTCGCGCCCTTCTTTGATGTGTGCACCATGTACCAGTTGTGCAGATTTCGCATATGTGTTGATAGACGCGTGAGCTCCTCATTACTGACCATAGACTCCCCTGTGACATATTTCCGTGCTATCTCTAACATTGGCTGTTCTTCATAGCCTAAAAGTTGACCAAGAGTCATACCCATGGCGGTAGCATTTCCATGGCCTGCGATACAGTGATACCATGTTCTCTAGCAGCAGCTATGGCTCTGGGGTCCAATAATTGCAGGTCCTTATCCATATCGGCTCTGAAGTCCTTGTCGATATCGGAACACACTATGAGCGGGGGGACCGATTGATTTTTCTGCTGTCCGAGCTGGGCAATTTGTTTCCCGCTTTTTGCACTTCTTTCCTTGTCCTGCTCAGACTGGGCACGTGCTAGCTTACTAAGTTCACGACCATAGTCAGATTGCAGATTCATCGATATTTGGGATGGCTGCGCAAGGAAGGACTTAGCCCACTTTTTGGATTTTTCATCGTATACCGGCTTTTGCTCGGGCTTTTTTGGTGCAAAAAAAAGTCTTATTGTAGGCAGCCACCTCCGCGGCGTTTTCCGCTACAGTCCTGTCATAAGGTCTAATGGGAAGATTCTTATGAGGTACTTTTGGGAGGGGCGTCGACCTTTTACATTTCGGTGATCGCTTACCCCTCATAGTACGAGCGGTGGGCGGAGACGGCTGACGCGGCGGTGGAGACGGCTGACGCGGCGGCGAAGACGGCTGCGCTGGAGACTGGTGAGGCGGTGAAGAGGACTGTTGCGCTGGAGAATGCTGAGGCGGTGAAGAGGACTGTTGCGCTGGAGACTGGTGAGGAGTCGATGGCCTTGGCTGCCAGTTCGGAAGCACGATGAATTCCTTTGGCCATAGAATGGTCGCTTTCTTGGCTTCTCCAAGTTCAAGCACCTCCCCATCTTCACCTGCAGGGTGTTCCGGCTTCAGCTCCTCAAAATCTTTCATCACTTCATCCACCGCGACAACAGCGTAGCCATTTGGAACCGGAGAGAAATGGTAAGTTGGATTAAGTCCAATTGGTACGACATAGCCGACCGCCACCTTCATGGTTAAGTTAAAAACTTTCACATGCATCTCACAAGGTGTGCTCTCCGTGATATCATCCACTGGGTAGCGACGAAGTGGAGCCACCGTCACTGCATCATCAGTACCATCCTGGAGCTCCGTGGAAGCCATGCTGCTTTTTCGATTCGATGGGCCGCCGGTACCATCGCATGCAGCTTCTACCATGTGCCGCTGAGATTGGCCACTAGTACCTTGCTGGCTAAGTGCGGCAATTTAATCCTTCTGCCGCTTTAATTCTTCTTCTATATTACGCAGCCGGTCTGCAGCAGCGCGTGCTTCCATTGCCTCCCTTTTCTTTCTCCTCTGATGGCTTCTATCAGGAAATTTCTTCCTGTGCTCGGGAATTGCAATTGTCTTGGGCTTGGAGCCTGGTACGCCTCGTAACCGTCCGTCGTGTTCCTTATTCCCAAGGGCGCGTGTGAGCTCGTCATCCTCTCTATCGGGAATGAACCGTCCCTCTGCAACATCCTTTACTACATTTCTAAAGCCTTCGATGGGTAGTAGGGGATTATCTTTGTGTCTTCTGTTATATATGCACTTCCCTTCTTCGTCCAACGTGCCCCCATGCCCGTAAAACCAATTTCTTGCCCGTTCGATCCATGCGAGTGGCTCTGGAGTGATCCCTTAGCCAGCAGGTCCGCCTCAAGTTTCTCCCACTTAGGCATGCTAAAAGCGTAGCCACCAGCCCCCATAGTATGGTGGTAGATCTTTTTAGCAGCATTTGCCTTATTTTTTACAGACTTTTCCTGAGCTTCCTCCGATTTCTTGTACGCCACAAATTCTTCCCATTAATCCCTTATCTTCTCATACCCTTTATCGAAGTCCGAAGTCTTATTTTCTGGACAAACTCGCTGTTCAATCTTTTCTTCCAGTTCTTGAATAGCTCGGCCATCTTCTTAAGAGCCCAGTCCTTGACTTTTTGCTCCATGTTTTTCCGGGCAATCTTTTCTGCCTCATTTGGATCCTCCTCATCTGGATCCACCTCTGGCGCCAGGGTGAAATTAAGCATGAGCTTTCTCCAAAGTCTTTCTTTGCCCTCCTCGCCGATATATCTTACTCCTCCCTCCTTTGGCTGATGCCATTCTCGAACGGTGATCGGGATGTAGTCCCTAACAAGAACTCCGCATTGCTTTACCATTTTATTTTTAACACCAGGGGGAGCAGTCGGTGTGCCGTCTTCAGCGACTTTTCAATCCTGTACCTTTCTTGGTCGCCCAACTTTTTGACTGGGCCTCGTTTTGTCCTTACAGAAGATTTGCTCGATCCGGAGGGCTAAAAGAAGAAAGAGCGTTAATATATGTATATAGACAGCAGAGGCTTAATTAATACAATCTTCGGCTTCATTAATATATGTATATGCACCTCGCCGGAGTTTGCAACATTTAATGTTCCACCGGAGCCTTCGGCTTCTCCCTCGTCGGCTTCTCCCTCGCCGACTTCTCCCTCACCCCAGCCGTCGGTTTCTACCTCACCGGAGCCGTCTCTTCGGTTGAGAGACTCATCTCCCTCACCGGAGTTGTTCAGAAACTGCGAGGTGACATCGCCAACATCTTCCGGCCCACGGATTATATCCTCGAGGATGTTGACCTGATTTTCGTCTCGTTCCATAGTTTCTGCAAATTAAGAACAATGCACAAAACTTTAGTTGTGGTAACTTGTTCCATATGTCAAGATACATCTACCCACAAACTCGTATAGGTCGAAACTAGTATCGTAAACTCGTATCGTAAACTCGTAAACTCGTATCGTAAACTCGTAAGGTCGGAACAAATTTCTTTCCCTAACACAAAAAATACTAAGTGTTTGAATTTCTAAACCTAAGAAAAAAATCCTTTAATTCATACATTCATATATTCATACATTTAAAAAATAGCAATTTCTTCTAAACCCTCACCGAGCGGGGGCGGCGCGAGCGGGGGCGTGGAGGCCGGGCGCGGCCGGCGTGGAGGACATGGCCGGCGTGGAGGGCGCGGCCGGCGTGGAGGGGCCTGGCCGGCGTGGAGGGTGTGGCCGGCGTGGAGGGGCCTGGCCGGCGTGGAGGGCGCGGCCGGCTTCGGGCTCTTCACGTACTGCCGCACTGCAATGTCACTGCAAATTTTTAATTCATAGCAAACAACTTTAAATTTCATTGCAACTAAAAATAACATTGCTTTGATAAATTTTCAAACTTTGCTAAATTTTCTTATACACTTATAAAATAATTTTCTTATACACTAAATTTTCAAACTTTGCTACTAAAATTTTCTAACTTAGCAATATTTCAAACTTAGGAATATTTCAAACTTAGCAATATTTCAAACTTTACAATGTTATCTAAATGACTTAGCAATATTTCTAACAAAATTGCTACACTAATAATAACCTAAAATAATCTAAACAAAATTGCTAAGTTTCAAAATTGCTAAGTTTCAAAATTGCTAAACTTTCAATTGCTAACTTTCAAAATTGCTACACTAAAAATTGATAACCTATAATAACCTAAACAATAATAAGCTAAACAAAATTTAAACTTTACTAAAAATGAAAAAAAAACCCTCAAATGGTGCGTGTAGGCCGAGGCGGTGGCGGAGGTGGCCGGAGGCCGGCGATGGCAGAGGTGGAGGGCACAGCGCGTGGAGGCCGCACGGACGGGCGGCGCGGCGCGGGCGTGTGGCGGCGCGTGGGCCGCGCGTGGCCGGAGGAGCTAGGGCGGCGCGTACGTGGAGGAGGCCGGCGCGTGGAGGCCGGCGTGGAGGTGGCGCGTGGAGGAGAGGTGGCGCGTGGAGGCGGCGCGGCGGACGTCGACGGCGCGGCGGGGTGCGGCGTGGGGCGCGGCGCGGAGGTCGGGCAGCCTGCCGGCGTCGTTTCGCTCCGCGTCGCGCTTCTCCGTCCTTCGTCGATTTGGGTGAATGGGGAAGAAGAAAGGGCGCATGCAGTTATACAAGGGGTCATTGGTCCCGGTTCATGGCAACAATTAATGCCAGATTCGCTCGCGCGTATATGGACTCATTGGTCCCGGTTCTTCGTATAAACCGGACCAAATAGTACTTTTTCAAAATTATTTCAAACTTTTCAGTTCTGAATGTTGTTCCCGCCTTTTTTTTTCTTATTTAGGTGTTTGAATATGAATTTCACATGGTTTTGAATCTGAAAAGACTTTCAACATGAAAAGTGTTTAAATTTGAATAAACAATCCAAAACCATTTTCTGTTTTCTAGAATAATTATTCTAACTATACAAACTATCAACCATTTTGCCATTTTCAATTAAAAATGCATTAACTTTATTGCATATTTTGAATTGACAAAACTTTCAACGTGAAAAGTGTTTGAATTTGTATAAATAATCCAAAATCAATTTTACATTATTATTGTCATTTTCAATTTAATATGGATAAATTCATATCTTTAAAATCCGTAAGTCGAAATTCGACAAATAATCCGTAAGCAGAAGTAAATGCAGAACAATTTCAGTGAACCTATATTTGTAAGATGAATGTTTGGTGTTGTAAAATGCAGAAGAAACCAATAAAAATTATTAATTCATTTATCTTTTGCATTAACTAACTCAAAACCAGATTACTTATTCAGATGCTAAAGATCATTAGTTGGAAATGCAGAATAAAGAATACATTTTACACGATCGTCGTCGTAGATAGACAAACATTTTACACGATCGTCGTCGTACATAGACGAACCATTTGTCCTAACCAACGATGTGGCTCAGGTTAGTCATACTCCTGCCTAAGCCTATAATACTCGTCCTCGTAGTCGTCGTAGTCGCCGCCGTCGTCGTCGCTGTCGTCGGGCGGCGCTCGCCTGGACTGAAGCGAGGGTAGCGCAGGCGGGGTTATCGCCGGCCGTGATGTAGTTCATGACGCTCTGGACAGTCCGGCCGCTCCACCACAGCCGACGGCCGGCCTCGTTGAAGTTCGAAGGAGGCGGGCCGTCCTCCTCGTACCTGGCGAGCGCCCTCTCACGCCGATTGATGAAGAAGGCGTCCCAAGTCGGGTGGTAGTCGGGATGCCAGCGGGGATCCATCCGCTGCACCGGAGTGAGCTCGAGGTAGTAGTGGTTCGTGATGGCCGCCCGACATGCCAAACCTTGAGGGACAGGAGGGACCGGCACGCCTCCGGTGCTCAGCCTCCAGCCGCGGGACGTCGTAGCCGGGCGGGCAGGGGTAGTTCGAGGCGCAAAGCGCCTCCGCCTCCGAGTAGGTTAGAGTGGGTACGGTGGAAGCCATGGGAGAGTGATGAGGTTGCAGATATGAGTTTAGATGTGCTATGCCAATGGAGGCCATGCATGACTACATATATATAGTGAGAATCCCACCAATAAGGAAGAAGCACACGGATCGTGTGTTTCTTTCGAGCGCTTGTGAGCCGTTGGATCAGGGGTGTGTTTCTTTTGAGGGATTGTGAGCTGTTGGATCAGCAGTATCACGACCACTTCGTGAGCCACATGACCCGGTTGGTGTTACCAACCGGACTAAAGAAGCACACGGATCGTGTGTTTCTTTCAAGCGCTTGTGAGACGTTGGATCAGGGGTGTGTTTCTTTTGAGGGATTGTGAGCTGTTGGATCAGCAGTATCACGACCACTTCGTGAGCCACATGACCTGGTTGGTGTTACCAACCGGGACTAAAGAAGCACACGGATCGTGTGTTTCTTTCAAGCGCTTGTGAGACGTTGGATCAGGGGTGTGTTTCTTTTGAGGGATTGTGAGCTGTTGGATCAGCAGTATCACGACCACTTCGTGAGCCACATGACCCGGTTGGTTTACCAACCGGGACTAAAGAAGCACACGTACCCTATTTAGCCCCCTCCCGAACAGGTTACTCACTCACTCACACAAAACATTCCAGCGTCACTCGGAGAGGCATCTTTGGGCAACCAGCGGCAAGACGTCTCTGATGACCTGCGACCGTTCCAAACGGTTGCAGATCATCAGAGATGTCTTGCCGGACGGTTGTAGATCATCAGAGACGTCTTACCGCTGCTTGGATCGAAGTGGCGCTCAAACACAAAACATTCGGGTTCCCTAGCTACGTCCTACGGTGCATTTGATATGCGGGCACTCACGAGCCACCGTCGGGCTGTATGCAGGGGGAACCGTGTGTTTTGTTCCAACTTTTTCGAGCGCGTGTAAGACGTTGGAGTTTTCTTCTGAAGGCTGTACCTAACGAAGCTGAGGTTTGAGAGGTTCCCACGGGAGGTGTGGGAGCCGACAACCACCTACCACGCGTGTTTCACCGGTCGTCATGCAATTAATTAACAGAAAACAAAAAAGAAAACTCACATGTGATATAACCCATTTCTTCTAGGTGGAAACTCCCATTTCGTGTATTATGGTTTTCACCACATAAAGGTTTAATACATTACTACACATCACATAAAGGTTTAATACATTACATTGATTTACATAAATGCCATGAACCCTTCTTCGCGTATGTCCCTGGCCTATGATCGCTTCGGCCGTAACCATGGAGCATCTTCATTATTTAACGGGATGCTTGGGTCAGTTTTCACTGTGAAGGGCGGAATTTCATCAAACTTATCATAATCTGCTGACATGTCTGTCTTGTCCTCGACTCCCACGATGTTTCTTTTCCCTGAAAGAACTATGTGACGCTTTGGCTCATCGTCTGATGTATTCGTTTGCTTATTTTTTTTTTTTTTCGGTCTGGAGGACATGTCCTTCACATAGAAAACCTGAGCCACATCATTGGCTAGGACGAATGGTTCGTTCCTGTAACAACCAAGATTCTTGAGATCCACTGTTGTCATTCCGTACAGCTGGTCTACCTTTATCCCTTCTCCCTTCATGTTGACCCAACTGCACCGAAACAAAGGGACCTTAAAAGTAGGTCCATAGTCAAGTTCCCATATCTCCTCTATGTAACCATAGTATGTGTCCTTTTGCCCATTCTCGTCTGTTGCATCAAAGCGGACACCACTGTTTTGGTTGGTGCTCTTTTTATCTTGGGCGATCGTGTAAAATGTATTCCCATTTATCTCGTACCCTTGGAAATTCAATACAGTCGAAGATGGTGACGCGGCCAACAAGTAGAGCTGATCTCCGACAGTGGTGTCATTCATGAGCTGTAATCGCAACCAACTGCCGAAAGTCTCCATGTGTTTTTCTTTAATCCAGGAGTCATCCTCCCCCGGGTTCTTGGAGCGTACATAATTCTTGTGTTCCTCGATATACGGAGCCACGAAGGTGGAACTTTGTAGAACTGTGTAGTGTGCTTGAGTTAAAGAATGCCCGTCCCTACATATCAGTGCTTTCTTTCCTAGCGTGCCTTTTCCACTCAGTCTCCCCTCATGCCGCGATTCAGGAACACCAATCGGCTTAAGGTCAGGAATAAAGTCAACACAGAACTCAATGACCTCCTCTGTTCCATAGCCCTTTGAGATGCTTCCTTCTGGCCTAGCACGGTTATGAACATATTTCTTCAAGACTCCCATGAACCTCTCGAAGGGGAACATATTGTGTAGAAATACAGGACCGAGAATGGCAATCTCGTCGACTAGGTGAACCAGGAGATGCGTCATAATATTGAAGAATGATGGGGGGAACACCAACTCGAAGCTGACAAGACATTGGACCACAGCCTTCTGTAAACTTGGTAGAGTTACTGGATCGATGACCTTCTGAGATATTGCATTGAGGAATGCACATAGCTTCACAATGGGTACTCGAACATTTTCCGGTAGAAGCCCCCTCAATGCAACCGGAAGCAACTGCGTCATAATCACGTGGCAATCATGAGACTTCAGGTTCTGGAATTTTTTCTCTGCCATATTTATTATTCCCTTTATATTTGACGAGAAGCCAGCCGGGACCTTGATACTGCTCAGGCATTCAAAAAAGATTTCCTTCTCTGCTTTGGTAAGAGCGTAGCTGCTTAAGTATTGACGCCCTTTATCCGTCTGCTTGTTGTATGGGTCTTTCATACGTTGCTGGTCCTCCCGTGCTTCTGGTGTATCTTTTGTCTTCCCATACACGCCCAGGAAGCCTAGCAGGTTCACGCAAAGATTCTTCGTCACGTGCATCACGTCGATTGAAGACCGGACCTCTAGGACTTTCCAATAGGGTAGCTCCCAAAATATAGATTTCTTCTTCCATATGGGTACGTGGTTGTCAGCGTCATTCGGAACAGATAGACTGCCAGGACCCTTTCCAAAGATTACTTCTAAATCCTTGACCATGTCATATATAACATCACCATCAGGGAGGTTAGGCTTCTTCCGGCGATCTGCCTCACCGTTGAAATGCTTGCCTTTCTTTCTTACGGCATGACTGTTCGGAAGAAATCGACGATGCCCCAGGTACACGTTCTTGTTTCCCAAATGTATACTTTCAGTCTTATCTAAACAGTGCGTGCATGCATTGTATCCCTTGTTTGACTGTCCTGAAATGTTACTAAGAGCAGGCCAATCATTGATGGTTACGAACAACAACGCTCGTAGGTCAAATTCCTGTTGTTTGTGCTCATCCCACACACGTACACCTGGTTCGGACCACAACTGCAAAAGTTCATCAACTAATGGCCTTAGGTACACATCAATGTCGTTGCCGGGTTGCTTCGGGCCTTGGATGAGCACTGGCATCATAATGAACTTCCGCTTCATGCACAACCAAGGAGGAAGGTTGTAGATACATAGAGTCACGGGCCAAGTGCTATGACTGGAGCTCTGCTCCCCAAAAGGATTAAAGCCATCTGTACTTAGACCAAATCTTAAGTTCCTTGCGTCATCTGAAAATGTCGGGAACTCTCTGTCGATTTTTCTCCACTGGGACCCATCGGCGGGGTGTCTCAACTTCCCGTCTTTCTTACGCTCTTCTTTGTGCCATCGCAACAACCTGGCATGCTCTTTGTTTCTGAACAGACGTTTCAACCGTGGTATTATAGGAGCATACCACATCACCTTAGCAGGAACCCTCTTCCGGGGGGGCTCGTCATCGCACTCAACATCACCAGGGTCATCTTGTCTGATCTTGTACCGCAGTGCATTGCATACCGGGCATTTATCCATATTCTCGTACTCCTCACCGCGGTACAGGATGCAGTCATTAATGCATGCATGTATCTTCTGCACATCTAATCCTAGAGGGCAGATAGCCTTCTTTGCTTCGTATGTAGTCTCGGGCAATTCGTTATCCTTTGGAAGCTTCGGCTTCATTATTTTCAGTAACTTCTCAAATCCCTTGTCAGAACAACCAGTCTCTGCCTTCCATTTCAGCAGTTCCAGTGTGGTACCGAGCTTTGTGCTGCCATCTTCGCAATTTGGGTACAGCAACTTTTTGTGATCCTCTAGCATGGCCTCCAACTTTAGCTTCTCCTTTTCTGTATCGCATTCTCGCTTTGCATCAGAAATGACCCCACCAAGACCATCAGCGGGCTCATCTGATGCCCGATGTTCACCTCCTTCTTCTTCAACGTCTTCCATTACAGTATCACCGCATTCCTCAGGGAACATAGGATAGTTGTCATCATCCTCCTCTTCTTCATTGTCTTCCATCCTAACCCCTCTTTCTCCGTGCTTGGTCCAACAATTATAGCTGGGCATGAAACCTCTCCGAATCACGTGGTCTTGAATGGTTCTCGGGTCAGAGTACTCCCTGACGTTCCGACACTTCTCACATGGACAAGGCATAAAATTATCCACTTTGTTTGCCTCAGCCACTTCGAGAAATTTATGCAGGCCTGCAATAAACTCGGAACTGCGTCGTTCGCCGTACATCCATCGCATCCGTGCATCCATCTGCATCATATAATTAAGTTTATCAAATACCATTACAATAACATCTTGAATAGTGAAATGACCACCGTACATCGACACGTGCAATATTTCTGTATCAATTACAGATGAAAAGGATAAAGTTGCTAACCTCGGCCGAGGATATCATCTTGTGTGAACTTAAGTGTGGCTCGGGCATTTCATCGAACACATCTTGTGCGTGGCAAAGGAAAAAAAACTAGCACCCACTTCCCACCAATCCAACCAGAAAAAAAAAGAGGAGAGAAGAGAGGGGGTGGGTTATTTATAGGCAGGGGAGGGGTATTGGTCCCGGTTCGTGCCGAACCGGGACCAAAGCTCCGCGGCACGCCACGTGTCCGGCTCTGGAGCTTTGGTCCCGGTTCGTGGCACGAACCGGGACCAATGTCCCCAACCGAACCGGGACCAATGCCCACGGACCCTGGCAGCTCGAACCGGGACCAATGCCAGGCATTGGTCCCGGTTTTTCTATGAACCGGGATTAATGCTGGTTCGGCTCTGGACGAAAGGTGGTTTTTCTACTAGTGTTATGAAGAGGTCTAAACTAGCATCCTTTTTGTTACGTAATGTCCACCGTGCGATCATATATTCCATTAAGCACAATGATGAAATCGATTAAGGAGTTCTAATATACAGTGCCAAACAGCTCCCCTTTGACATTGCTAAAGTTTGCAACTATTTGCGCCCGCACCCCATTCCACATGTCGTATACGTACTTCCAAGTTTTCAAAAAATGTAAAATAAATCGTGGACATTGCTAATGTTTTTATCGCATCCACAAATTTTCACCCAAAAATTTGACAATATGTGGCCTGCACAAAAAAGACAAATGAGGTGAATAGTACATGATACTATTCACTTGTGTCTTCTCTTTTTTGCACAGAACACATATATATGGTCATATTTTGGGATGAAAATTTGTGAATGGCCGAGAAACAACATAACCAATGTCCATGATTTATTTCGCATTTTTCGGAAACAAAAAATATGATCTTCAATAATGGGTGCGGCGCAACTAGTTGCGGAATATTCGCTCTCTTTGGAGGCCCTTATCCTCATACCCCTAGCATTTAGTGGGTTATATTTACCTCATAAACTAGAAATCCATAAGGGTTCTACTTGATTAGGCACCTGAATCGAACTGAACCGACTGTTTGTCAGGCTACTGTTTTTCTATTCTCTCGAATCATTGAAGTAAGACATAGGCTCGAAGGACCCATTCTCATAAGAAGAAATGTGCATGGTCTAGTCCGGTAATGGAATGAACTTATAATCTGAATGATCGATCGATTCCATGACTATAAGTTCATAACCCTAGCGCCCACTTTCCCTAGCCCCTTTTCATCAATGGACTCCTGACGTCTACGAAAGTGTGGTTCGTTCGACAAATTCCTACCTCTATATCTATCTCTGAGATATTTAGTTTTTGCAAGAGTACGTAAGACATGCAGAAGAGAAATGCTATCCCCACTCCGACAGTTTAATGTTTTTTATTCCGCTGCCGTGGTTATTGACAAGAACTTATTGAATCTATCGGTTTGGCTCATAACAAATTAAAAGTTGCTCCTGCTACTCAGCCTGGAGCCTTGAGCATTATACAAGGACGTGTTGTAGGAGTAACCCATTACCATTCAAGTAAGCCCCTTAATTTCACCGGTTTCAGCCTGTGCTTTAAAATAACTTCAGCACAAAAGACAAAACGGTCTCTCCAGTGCATAAATAGTTGAAAAAGCAACGAGCTTAACATTCCTAATTGGAATGATTCCCCGCTCTAATTAGACGTTAAAAATAGATTAGTGCCGGATGCGGGAAAAGGTTAGGTTTTCCTATGAGTGGACTTTTAAAAAAAATTGTAATTATTCCTGATTATGAATTGAATAAGGGATATTGTAGATTGAATGTAAAAAGAACAGTATATATAAAGAGACTGAAATGAATTCCAAAAAATACTCTCTTCCGATGACTGATAGACGAGAATGATGGAAATGACATGCTGACCAACATGCATCATTAGTTGTTGCAAACTAGAGTGTGATCATAGTTGCATCACTTGAATCAGTTTAGTTGATATTTTATTCCTTATGTTTATGGTTGACAATATGACTCCTCACCGTAGCCGTCAATGGCCCCCATCACCTCTCTCCCTCGCACCCTGCACCGATGTCGAAGGACACCGATGTGTAAAGCCTGCTCGACGGATGGCGGCTGTGACGGGCTCTCGTCCTCTCTTCCTATTGTGGGACCTTCGACCGAGCGTGGCGTGCTGACTTAGATGGTGTCACCTTAGGTGGAGGCGCCTTGGAACCTTTTGGTGGTAGTGACAATGAGATAATAAATAGGCGGACTCAAGTATGAAAGAAGGCCCAGCAAGCCCAATGAATACCAAGTCACCAAATGTGGGTCCCTGGCAACTGGTGTCCGCCTATAAGGCTATGTGACGGACCTATCCGACACCTCCCGGGCCGCCACCGAAAGTTGACATCGGACACGGAGATGTCACATAGTTTATTGGGCCGCTCTGACTTATGGGAGCCGCTGGGAGTTTTCTTTGTGTCATGATGCCCATTAGCCCTATTCGAAGGCCTTTCGGGCGCCGTGGAAATGCCCTAACAACGGCACGCTGCACGCTAGCCCTACGATCTGTAGGTCATCTTCTTGTTTATGTGCAGGTTTGTTGTTTATTGTATCGCTGATCAAGCAAGCACTAGCCAACCGAACGAAAAATTTAAGAGTAATTGAACTAAACGCAGCAATTCTTGACCCGAGAAATGTCACGCTGCCGCTTAAATATTTATGCCTGCTATAACGTGACGAACGTTCTTAGTTAAAGCAACTAAGCAAGTAAACTAAGAACAAAGGGTTTTGGAAGTGTGGCCACCCATGTGTCAACATAAAGTTTGGCATATCTCACACTGAAATGTCTGGCTGACGTGTGTACATGTCGCTTTTATTCCGTTATGACCCGTGACAAATGGAACTGCAGCATATTCATAATTAAATCCACATGTATATTTAATTAATTAGTGCAGAAGGGTACATATTAAGAGAAGAGAAACGTATCATATGGGAAGAATCATTCTTGGAATATATGTAAGAAATATAAGATCGAGCTTCGATTCCGACATATCCATTGTATAACATGTTGGCGGACGTCCGTCTAGAATAAAATTTGTCCGCCCCGTTCCGATTTCATGTAACGAGCTGGAGCCGCTTACGTCCGAGCCTAAGCTTGATTAGCAAAAAAAAATGTTTAGTGGACTGTCCGCCCAATCCTGTTGGACGGTCCACCAACTGCCTACATTGTATTGATAACATTACTAGCAAAATGCCCGTGCGCTGCTACGGGCAGATGAAACAATTCAATAATTATTTTTTATAGGAATAAATGATAAATAGCAGTGCGTTGTTATGAAATCACTAACATCTAAATCATAAATTGATATATACCCGTGCTTTGCTACGAAATCACTAACGTCTATATCTCGTGGCATATCTCCTCTATATGAATCGTGTGTTGGTTTCTCTTAATCATAATTTTTGCGAGCTCCATCAAGCATCAGTGTTGGCTTGTCACAAACATATCCTTCTACACATTTCACATGTACTGGCTACGGAATTTTGATGTCGCGCGGCCAAAGAAAACATTGTGGCTAGTATCGTATAGGTGTCAATGTTCATTACCTAAGCCACATGCTCGTTGTTGTCCACTTGCTAGGTCTCGACTCACGCTGGTCGTCCACACATTCGTCGTTGTTGAGGATGTCGATCAGGATGTTGGTGTAGCCGCATGTATTGCTGCAAATCAACAAACATCAGGCTCACAGCCACCTAGCTTCTGGTTTTGACGAGGACACCGCCCCGCAAGCCAACCGTACTCGTAAGCGGCATGAAAGTATCATCCGCTTCTCATCCAAAACCTCGACGCTGACTTCTGACCCTTCAGTCATTACCGCCTTCATATTCCTTCCGCCCCTGCCAACACCATGGTAATCGTAGCCAATAACGATGTGCCCGATGGTGTTGACGAAAAGGCGGGGATTCAAGTACCAGACACATTCCATCTACAGTTTCCGGAACGCCTTGCGCTTGTCCGTGAAGACCACCGATGGAAAGTCCGGAACCTTGGCCGGCCGACCATCCTCAGCATCCCGGCATGCGCCTGCACACCATGAAAAGAAGCGGCGTATCTTGGCCAGAACAACAGGATGACGGCCGGCGGTGTCCTGTGCAAGATCCACGCCGTTGCGTGTACGCAGATCCTTGCACATGCATCCGATCATGCCCTAACAACGATTGGGCCGGTGCATGCAAATTGATGTTTGTTGTTGCGTACATGTGAGTACATGATCCAGCAGATACGTAATGCTCTGACTTCCGGCCGGCCGGCAGGACGACTTGCGATCCGTCGCTTCAGCGTCGCCATGGCGGCTCGCGATTTGGCCCGCTTTTGCCCTCGGGAACGACCAGCAGCGGCCCAACAGGCAGAGGCACAATCGGCAGTGTCCCATGTGGCCGATGCCAGCCAATTGATGGCGACGAGGTGGACGCGAAGACGTCTGTTGAACATGTATGTACGTATTAGGTCTGGGTTGTATAACGTACCCGTAGTGTCTCTCTCCCTCCTGTATTTCTTTTGTTTCTTGGGAGACAAACACCGGTCGCCCCTTTGTACCTATATATTGTTCTTGACGCACGATCAATGTATAGATCGATGCACAAACTCTTCTCTCCAAAACTAACATGTATCAGACACCGTATCGATCTTTCCCTAAACAGCTTCCGCAACCCTAGCCGCCGCCCCGGGCCGCCGCCGCCGCCTCCCCGTCCGCCGCCATGCGGACGCCGCCGCCCCGCCCCCGTGCCGCCGCCTCCAACCTCCTCGCGCCGTTGCCCCTCTCTTCTCGCAGCCGAGCCAACCATGCCGTCTCCTCATCTCGCTCCAACCCCTTCGCTGGTCCTATCCCGCGTCGTCCGCGACATCGCCATCCAAGCCCGCGTCCCCGTGACCCTCGACGCACCAGCTCCACGACTACACCTGGAAGACCTACTTCTCGCTTCTCTTCCGCGAGGAGAATCTCCTGGATCACATCGACGGCACCGTCGACTCGCGCGCCATGGTGGACGACCCCGAGGGACTGCGATCGACGCTACGCTCATCCGGTGGTTCTTCACCACCATCTCCAAGGACCTGTTCCACACGATCGTGAGCGATGGGGATGATGCACGCGCCGTATGGGTCAAGCTGAACGGCCTCTTCACCGACAACAAGCTCCAGCGCCGATCTACTTGCAGCAGGAATTCTTTGCCTGTCATCAGGATGACCAGTCCATTGACGACTACGCCGCCGCCGCAAGCATTGTCGGATGAGCTCCGTGACATCGGCGCCGTGATTGACGACGGCCTTCTTCTCAGCACGCTCACCACGCTGGCCTCAACAGGACTTCGGCAACGCTGCCAGCAACCTAACCTTGATGTCGGAACCCTCCTTCTCCAAGTTCGTGGCCTATCTGAAGTTGGATAGGAGCGCCGGATGAACGGGGTGAAGAAGCGTAGTGCATCACCAGGCCCTCGCCGCCGGCACCTCTCTTGGCCCCTCGGGTGCGCCACGGCCGCAGCCGCCTCCGGGGTTCTTCCCCCACCCGACTGCGGCTCCACCTCCTGCCGTTCCCCCACAGCAGCAGCCCCGGCGGAGGGCGACGCGGCAACCGCCGCGGTGGCGGCCGTAAGCCGCAGCAGCCGGCGCAGCAGCCGCAGCAGCCTGGGGCGGCCCGACGCCCGCTGCTACGCCTCGTCCGCAGCAACCCTCCCCGCCATGGACCTACGGCACCAACCCCTGGACGGCGTCGTCCATGCATACTCGATGCCGGTGCCCCGGGCCCCTGTCCCGAGCCTTCTTGGGCCGCATCCGCCGCGCCACCAGCGTACAACGCCGGGCCAGGCGCCGCGCCTCACGCCGCCCCCTACTCGGCTCCCCCTGCATCGCCGGCCAATGGTGCACAGTCCATGCCATCTCCTGATGGTTCTAACCCGCCCCAGGTGCCGCCTCCATGGGATCCTGCTCTACTCGCCGCCTTACACTCGGCGCCGTCTCCTGGCAACTACGGTGGCGGCGGTGATTGGTTCATGGACTCGGGCGCCACCACTCATATGACACCTTATGCCGGTAACCTCACTTCTTCCACTCCCGTTCATACTCCAACTCGCATCACCGTTGGTAACGGTTCCTCCTTACCTATTACTCATGTCGGTCATATGTCGTTTCCTTCTACTTCTACTCCTATTAACATGTCTAATGTCCTTGTCTCTCCTGACCTAGTCACAAACCTCGTTTCTGTTCGTCGTCTTACTCGTGAGAATCCTATAACTGTCGAATTTGACGCCACTGGTTTTTCTGTGAAGGACGCCCGTACCCGGATGGTTCTCCACCGCTGTGATAGCCCCGACGAGCTCTACCCGGTGCACCCCTCCTCCACCACCGCCACCCGTCCAGCCGCCCTCGCTGCTAGTGTTGATCTCTGGCACGCACGTCTCGGTCATCCCAACTCCACGGTGTTACGTCAGATTCTTCAGAGTTTTTCTTTCTCATGTAATAAGACCGCCAACCATACTTGTGAGGCATGCCGTCTTGGCAAACATGTTCGTCTTCCCTTTAGCGAGTCTACAAATATTTCTACCTTTCCGTTTCAGTTATTGCATAGTGATATTTGGACGTCCCCGGTTGCAAGCAACACGGGCCATATATACTACTTGGTGATATTGGATGATTTCTCTCATTATGTGTGGACATTCCCCCTTCGTCGTAAATCCGACGCCCTCGCCACCCTTACCACCTTTTATTCTTACGTCACCACACAGTTCGGTCGTCCTATTCTCGCCCTACAAACTGACAACGGAAAAGAGTTTGACAACGCCGCCGTCCGCCACCTTCTTGCGTCTCACGGCACCGTTTTTTCGTCTCACTTGTCCTTACACGTCCCAGCAAAATGGCCGTGCCGAGCGCGTCATTCGCACCCTTAACGACTGTGTCCGCACGTTACTCTTCCACTCCAACGTGCCCCCTCGGTTCTGGCCGGATGCTCTCGCCACCGCTAGCCTCCTCCTTAACATCCGCCCATGTCGCCCTCGCTGGAACTATGCCCCTCACCAGCTCCTCTTCGGTGCGGCTCCGTCTTATGATGGTCTTCGCATCTTCGGGTGTCTCTGTTATCCTAGCACCGCTTCCACCACACCTCATAAACTCGCTCCGCGGTCGGTCCCTTGCATCTTTCTCGGTTACCCTCCCAACACCAAAGGTTACCGGTGCTATGATCCCGTGTCCCACCGAGTTTACACATCCCGGCACGTTTACTTTCACGAGTTGGTCTTTCCGTTTCAGCAGGTACCATCACCACCCGCGCCATCTTTGGCGCCTTCTGCGGTGCGACTCGCCCCTGCCTCAACCTCCGGCGGGTCGCCTCCTTCACCGCCGAGCAGCATCACGGCCCCGGCTGCGCCCGCGCGAGCTGCCCCGGGTCCGGCTGCTCCCTCTCGCGGTACCTCGGGTGCGGCTGTCCCCTCGGACGCCCCCGCTGCCGCTGTCTCAGGAGCTGCCACGGACCCATCGGCTCCCTCGGAGCCCGGCTCGACATCCTCCTCGCCGGTCTCCCCTCCAGCCCCGCCAGCAGCTGCACCTCTCACCGGTGTGGTCACTCGGGCTCGGACTGGGACCTTCCGTCCTAGCACGCGCTACACCGCCGACGAGTATGCCTATGCTGCGTCCACCTCGACTCCGTCTCCACTGCCCACCTCCGCTCGCACAGCCCTTCGGGATCCGAACTGGCTTGCTGCTATGCGTGAGGAGTTCGATGCCCTACAGCGCAACCACACATGGCAGCTTGTCCCGCGACCTCCCCATGCCAATGTCATCACCGGCAAGTGGGTATTTCGCCACAAGACTCGCCCCGACGGTTCTCTCGAGCGCTATAAGGCGCGTTGGGTGGTGCGTGGCTTCCGACAGCGCGCCGGCGTGGACTTCACCGACACCTTCGCCCCGGTTGTGAAACCGGGCACGATTCGCGCCGTTCTCCAGCTCGCTGCCTCTCGCGCCTGGCCAGTTCACCAGCTCGATCTGTCCAATGCTTTCTTGCATGGCCATCTCACCGAGCAAGTGTTATGTCAGCAGCCCACTGGCTTCGTCGACACTGCTTATCCGGATCATGTGTGCCTGCTCTCGCGTTCTCTCTACGGGTAGAAGCAGGCTCCTCGGGCCTGGTACCAGCGGATTGCGGCCTTCCTTCAGCAGCAGGGGTTCCGGTCCACTCGGTCCGATGCCTCCCTGTTTGTGTATCACCAGGGAGCTGCCACTGCGTACCTTCTCCTGTACGTCGACGACATCATCCTGACTGCGTCCTCGCCCGCACTCCTGCAGCAGATCACCGCACGTCTTGGCACGGAGTTCGCCCTCAAGGACTTGGGGGCTCTCCACTACTTCCTCGGCATCGAGGTGGTTCGCCGTGCCACTGGGTTCTTTCTGCATCAGGAGAAGTACGCCTCCGAGCTACTGGAGCGAGCAGGCATGCTTAATTGCAACCCTGCTTCCACGCCTGTCGATACGAAGGCCAAGGTGTCCACCGTCGAGGGCTCTCTGGCGTCCGACGCTTCTTTCTACCGCTCCATCGTCGGTGCTCTTCAGTACCTCACACTGACGCGGCCGGATCTTCAGTATGTTGTTCAGCAGGTGTGCCTTCATATGCACGCCCCACGTGACACCCATTGGGCTCTGGTACGACGCATTCTCCGGTACATACGTGGCACCATGGCTATGGGTCTCACCCTGACGGCGTCCCCCGACACCAGCCTCGTTGCCTACTCCGACGCCGACTGGGCTGGGTGCCCCGACACCAGACGCTCCACCTCTGGCTACTGTGTCTACCTCGGCCCCTCCCTGATCTCGTGGTCGTCTAAACGACAGCCCACTGTCTCGAGATCGAGCGCTGAGGCTGAGTACAGGGCTGTGGCTAACGCCGTCGCGGAGTGTTCCTGGTTACGACAGCTGCTCCAGGAGTTACTATGTGAGGTTCCCAAGGCCACGGTTGTCTACTGCGACAACGTCTCCGCGGTGTACCTCTCTGCCAACCCTGTTCATCATCGCCGGACGAAGCATACTGAGCTCGACATTCACTTCGTTCGGGAGCACGTCGCCCTTGGTCGTGTTCGAGTTTTACATGTGCCCACCGATCAGCAGTTCGCCGATGTGATGACGAAGGGACTCCCTACCTCGACCTTCGAGGATTTTCGGTCCAGTCTTTGCGTCTCGCGCGACGCTTCGACTGCGGGGGGTGTTGAACATGTATGTACGTATGTAGGTCTGGGTTTGTATATCGTACCCGTAGTGTCTCTCTCCCTCCTGTATTTCTTTTGTTTCTTGGGAGACAAGACACCGGTCGCCCCTTTGTACCTATATATGTGCTTGACGCACGATCAATGTAAATCATCGATGCACAAACTCTTCTCTCCAAAACTAACAACGTCAACTAAGGGCGGCAAAAGAAGAGGGGAAAAACTGATTGGGGCACCCCACCGTCGCCGACCGCCGACTCCTCCGGCGACGGCAGGGTGGACAAGGCGGCGTATCGAGGAGATCTAGGGGTGGCGGTGTCGGGACCTCCTCGTCAATCGGACACCGGGTGGTTTTTTCACCGACCACGCGTGGCTTCGGTCTGTGTACCGGTCGGAATACTATGGTTTTTTAGCGATCAGGATCGTTCGTGCTGGCTCCGGGTTTTTTACCGATCGGGATCTCTCTGGGTTTTTCCGCGATGTGCGTGGCTCCGGTTTTTTTAGCGATGGGATCTGCTGGATACCACGAGGTACGACGTAGACGTACCACGGTCGTCTATTCATATTACTCCCTCCTTTTTTAATATAAGATGTTTTAGGTGGTACACATGTTGTCTACATGCACACTAAAATGATTGAACATGCACACAAAAATGTGTCTACATACATTTGTGTGCATGTGCATGTGGACAAAAGTTAAAACATCTTATATTAAAAAACAGAGGAAGTATATAATAGAGATATATCAATTTATCAGGTGGCCAGGACAGCCCCTTTTGTTGAAGGTATAGCTAGCTAGTACTAGTATGCTCCAGTTTAGAATGTGCATAAGGCCCCGATTGGTTCGTCGTTATTTAACCAAAACGACAGGAATTTTCCACGGAGCTACACAGGTCACGCTAAAAATCCAGCGCCGGCGGGTGGGAAATTCCGGTACGTAATTTTCAACTGCCAATCCAATCGGGCCCTAAGTAGTTAGTTAGGGGGTTACGTGTATGCTCCAGTTACTAGTATGCGACAATTTCGTGAGTCGATCGATCGACTCCGCGACCAATTATAAATTGTTCCCTAGTTACGTGGTAGTTGCAGCTGGTCGTGCATGTAATGGCAATACAAGCCGGTTTGCCTCTCTGATCCTTGTTTCTTGTTCTCCCATTCGCATCGAAGAAGAAAATAAGTAAATTCGCCATGCATCAACAAAACGCACAGCATTGCCTTGCAGCGAATACGTTGCTGTCCATTGTCGTCCATGATGCTTCGCCCTACTCAGCCGCCGGCGACGCCGAGAATAGTACAAAAATCAAAGGCGCACTCAGTTTACTAAGCCGGTGCACTCAGGGCCGGTCCTGAGATTTCAGGAGCCCAGGACGAAACTATAAAATTGGGCCCTACGTGCAAATCCCTTTGTCAACCTGTATTGAATGAACTAACCATTTTCGATAACGTTTTTCTCAATTACTCATTTGTCTTAGAGTAATGGGTGTACGAAAAATACCCTGAAGGAAACTTAATATTCTCTTCTCTAATAGGCTTCGCAATTGAGCGGGACAAGCTCGTTCCTACTTGTTTGAGTATCGGCGCAGAATGTTGCGTAATCCTACCACTAACTCTCTCTAGCCCCTTCTCCACTAATGTGTCCCTACTTTGTTTTGTATCAAGACTAGACCAATTTGCCGAGCCATAAATATCCACACAAAATTGTTCCTCATCAACACACTACCAGATTCTTTAGAAGATGAATCAAATATGTGTTTGCGATCACTCACATTGTTATCATCCGCGTGGATGTATGTCTTGTATATATGGATCCCATCTTCTAATTTATCAAACTTCTTGTGTTACTCTTCAAAATAATCTTCTCTGTGATTAGATCATTTTTTGTCCATGTCTTCTTATATTCATTTTCGCAACATCGGACAAAAAGTTCACAACAACGCTGAAAATAAAAACAATTAGTAATCAAAATTAGAGCATCAACCATCTATACTAGAGAATTACAGAAGATATATACATGGGTTGGCCGGTTGGCCATCTGGCGGCGCGGCGCGTTGGGCGATCGGAAATAGGGCTGTACGGGAAGCCGGAAACCAATCTGTCATTCACGATCGTAAGTACGGCTGTACCGAAGGTCAGGCCTTTGGGTGCGCAGCGGCGGCCGAGACGACAGACGACAGACGAGGCCACTTGCGGGCGATGCTGCTGGTTTTGATCGGACGAGCGAAATTGGGCGATGCGTCCTTGCCATATTCTCTCAGTTGATCGCCAGCCTGCTCCTCTCCTAGGCCTGTATCTCGCACGAGCAGAAAGAAAAGGCCCAATTGGCCTATCGCTAGCATGAAGCGGTATCTGTCTTGTATGGAGTAATATTTTTCCATACCACATGTACAATATATATACTAGACATATACATGGGAGGGGCCCCTAAAATTTCTGGGCCCGGGGCGGCCGCCCCTCTCGCCCCCCCCCCCCCCCCCCCCGAGGACCGGCCCTGGGTGCACTAGGGGCATGATCGGTTGGTACGATGGCGTCGAGCTTCTTTTTTTGCAACAAGAACGTCGTTTCCACCTCCCTTTGTCTTCTCTAGTCAAGAATGGATGTTCGAAAAAAAAAGAATGGATGTTCGATCCCGAAAACAAGACAGGTCATTTTCCTCCATCTTTTTTTTTTTTGCGAAACACAGACGCTCACATACACATGCACACACTCATCCCTATGAACGCACGCGC
This sequence comes from Poa pratensis, assembly GCA_947311845.1. Classification (NCBI taxonomy): domain Eukaryota; kingdom Viridiplantae; phylum Streptophyta; class Magnoliopsida; order Poales; family Poaceae; genus Poa; species Poa pratensis. Next base: position 6,079,789 of record CAMZMU010000106.1, read on the forward strand.
ACACACCCTACCCCTATGAGCACATTCGAAAGACTGAGCCGGCGGTCGGGTCTTGAGATTGACGAAGTCACCACAGGCGTCTCGCTGTCGACGGGAACGTTGCCTTCCACTAAGAATATTCCGTCTAAATAAGAAACACCAGTGTCAAACCTGGGTTTGAACACTGGTGGGCTTCGGGTACAACCTAGAGCCTTGAGCATTATACAAGGACGTGCTCCTGCTACTCAGCCTAGAGCCTTGAGCATTATACAAGGACGTGTTGTAGGAGTAACCCATTACCATTCAAGTAATGCCCCTTAATTTCACCGGTTTCAGCCTGTGCTTTATAAATAACTTCAGCACAAAAGACAAAACGGTCTCTCCAGTGCATAAATAGTTGAAAAAGCAACGAGCTTAACTTCCTAATTGGAATGATTCCCCGCTCTAATTAGACGTTAAAAATAGATTAGTGCCGGATGCGGGAAAAGGTTAGGTTTTCCTATGAGTGGACTTTTTAAAAAAATTGTAATTATTCCTGATTATGAATTGAATAAGGGATATTGTAGATTGAATGTATAAAAGAAGCAGTATATTGATAAAGAGACTGAAATGAATTCCAAAAAATACTCTCTTCGGCGATGACTGATAGACGAGAATGATGGAAATGACATGCTGACCAACATGCATCATTAGTTGTTGCAAACTAGAGTGTGATCATAGTTGCATCACTTGAATCAGTTTAGTTGATATTTTATTCCTTATGTTTATGGTTTGACAATATGACTCCTCACCGTAGCCGTCAATGGCCCCCATCACCTCTCTCCCTCGCACCCTGCACCGATGTCGAAGGACACCGATGTGTAAAGCCTGCTCGACGGATGGCGGCTGTGACGGGCTCTCGTCCTCTCTTCCTATTGTGGGACCTTCGACCGAGCGTGGCGTGCTGACTTAGATGGTGTCACCTTAGGTGGAGGCGGCCTTGGAACCTTTTGGTGGTAGTGACAATGAGATAATAAATAGGCGGACTCAAGTATGAAAGAAGGCCCAGCAAGCCCAATGAATACCAAGTCACCAAATGTGTGGGTCCCTGGCAACTGGTGTCCGCCTATAAGGCTATGTGACGGACCTATCCGACACCTCCCGGGCCGCCACCGAAAGTTGACATCGGACACGGAGATGTCACATAGTTTATTGGGCCGCTCTGACTTATGGAGCCGCTGGGAGTTTTCTTTGTGTCATGATGCCCATTAGCCCTATTCGAAGGCCTTTCGGGCGCCGTGGAAATGCCCTAACAACGGCACGCTGCACGCTAGCCCTACGATCTGTAGGTCATCTTCTTGTTTATGTGCAGGTTTGTTGTTTATGTATCGCTGATCAAGCAAGCACTAGCCAACCGAACGAAAAATTTAAGAGTAATTGAACTAAACGCAGCAATTCTTGACCCGAGAAATGTCACGCTGCCGCTTAAATATTTATGCCTTGCTATAACGTGACGAACGTTCTTAGTTAAAGCAACTAAGCAAGTAAACTAAGAACAAAGGGTTTTGGAAGTGTGGCCACCCATGTGTCAACATAAAGTTTGGCATATCTCACACTGAAATGTCTGCTGACGTGTGTACATGTCGCTTTTATTCCGTTATGACCCGTGACAAATGGAACTGCAGCATATTCAGTAATTAAATCCACATGTATATTTAATTAATTAGTGCAGAAGGGTACATATTAAGAGAAGAGAAACGTATCATATGGGAAGAATCATTCTTGGAATATATGTAAGATAATATAAGATCGAGCTTCGATTCCGACATATCCATTTGTATAAGCATGTTGGCGGACGTCCGTCTAGAATAAAATTGTGTCCGCCCCGTTCCGATTTCATGTAACGAGCTGGAGCCGCTTACGTCCGAGCCTAAGCTTGATTAGCAAAAAAAAATGTTTAGTGGACTGTCCGCCCAATCCTGTTGGACGGTCCACCAACATGCCTACATTTGTATTGATAACATTACTAGCAAAATGCCCGTGCGCTGCTACGGGCAGATGAAACAATTCAATAATTATTTTTTATAGGATAAATGATAAATAGCAGTGCGTTGTTATGAAATCACTAACATCTAAATCATAAATTGATATATACCCGTGCTTTGCTACGAAATCACTAACGTCTATATCTCGTGGCATATGTCCTCTATATGAATCGTGTGTTGGTTCTCTTAATCATAATTTTTGCGAGGCTCCATCAAGCATCAGTGTTGGCTTGTCAAACATATCCTTCTACACATTTCACATGTTACTGGCTACGGAATTTTGATGTCGCGCGGCCAAAAGAAAACATTGGTGGCTAGTATCGTATAGGTGTCAATGTTCATTACCTAAGCCACATGCTCGTTGTTGTCCACTTGCTAGGTCTCGACTCACGCTGGTCGTCCACACATTCGTCGTTGTTGAGGATGTCGATCAGGATGTTGGTGTAGCCGCATGTATTGCTGCAAATCAACAAACATCAGGCTCACAGCCACCTAGCTTCTGGTTTTGACGAGGACACCGCCCCGCAAGCCAACCGTACTCGTAGAGCGGCATGAGAAGTATCATCCGCTTCTCATCCAAAACCTCGACGCTGAACTTCTGACCCTTCAGTCATTACCGCCTTCATATTCCTTCCGCCCCTGCCAACACCATGGTAATCGTAGCCAATAACGATGTGCCCGATGGTGTTGACGAAAAGGCGGGGATTCAAGTACCAGACACATTCCATCTACAGTTTCCGGAACGCCTTGCGCTTGTCCGTGAAGACCACCGATGGAAAGTCCGGAACCTTGGCCGGCCGACCATCCTCAGCATCCCGGCTTGCGCCTGCACACCATGAAAGAAGCGGCGTATCTTGGCCAGAACAACAGGATGACGGCCGGCGGTGGCCTAGTGCAAGATCCACGCCGTTGCGTGTACGCAGATCCTTGCACATGCATCCGATCATGCCCAACAACGATTGGGCCGGTGCATGCATATTGATGTTGTTGTTGCGTACATGTGAGTACATGATCCAGCTGATACGTACATGCTCTGACTTCCGGCCGGCCGGCAGGACGACTTGCGATTCCGTCGCTTCAGCGTCGCCATGGCGGCTCGCGATTTGGCCCGCTTTTGCCCTCGGAACGACCAGCAGCGGCCCAACAGGCAGAGGCACAATCGGCAGTGTCCCATGGTGGCCGGATGCAGCCAGATTGATGGCGACGAGGTGGACGCGAAGACGTCTGTTGAACATGTATGTACGTATGTAGGTCTGGGTTTGTATATCGTACCCGTAGTGTCTCTCTCCCTCCTGTATTTCTTTTGTTTCTTGGGAGACAAGACACCGGTCGCCCCTTTGTACCTATATATGTGCTTGACGCACGATCAATGTAAATCATCGATGCACAAACTCTTCTCTCCAAAACTAACATGGTATCAGACACCGTATCGATCTTTCCCTAAACAGCTTCCGCAACCCTAGCCGCCGCCCCGGGCCGCCGCCGCCGCCGCCGCCATCTGCTGCCGCCGCCGCCGCCGTGCCGCCGCCTCCAACCTCCTCGCGCCGTTGCCCCTCTCTTCTCGCAGCCGCGCCACCATGTCCGTCTCCTCATCTCGCTCCAACCCCTTCGCTGGTCCTGATCCCGCCGTCGTCCGCGACATCGCCATCCAAGCCCGCGTCCCCGTGACCCTCGACGCCACCAGCTCCACGTACTACACCTGGAAGACCTACTTCTCGCTTCTCTTCCGCGAGGAGAATCTCCTGGATCACATCGACGGCACCGTCGACTCGCGCGCCATGGTGGACGACCCCGAGTGGACTGCGATCGACGCTACGCTCATCCGGTGGTTCTTCACCACCATCTCCAAGGACCTGTTCCTCACGATCGTGAGCGATGGGGATGATGCACGCGCCGTATGGGTCAAGCTGAACGGCCTCTTCACCGACAACAAGCTCCAGCGCCGAGTCTACTTGCAGCAGGAATTCTTTGCCTGTCATCAGGATGACCAGTCCATTGACGACTACTGCCGCCGCCTCAAGCAGTTGTCGGATGAGCTCCGTGACATCGGCGCCGTGATTGACGACGGCCTTCTTCTCAGCACGCTCACCGCTGGCCTCAACGAGGACTTCGGCAACGCTGCCAGCAACCTAACCTTGATGTCGGAACCCTCCTTCTCCAAGTTCGTGGCCTATCTGAAGTTGGAGGAGCGCCGGATGAACGGGGTGAAGAAGCGCGTGCAGCACCAGGCCCTCGCCGCCGGCACCTCTCGTGGCCCCTCGGGTGCGCCACGGCCGCAGCCGCCTCCGGGGTTCTTCCCCCACCCGACTGCGGCTCCACCTCCTGCCGTTCCCCCACAGCAGCAGCCCGGCGGAGGGCGACGCGGCAACCGCCGCGGTGGCGGCCGTAAGCCGCAGCAGCCGGCGCAGCAGCCGCAGCAGCCTGGGGGCGGTCCGACGCCCGCTGCTACGCCTCGTCCGCAGCAGCCCTCCCCGCCATGGACCTACGGCACCAACCCCTGGACGGGCGTCGTCCATGCATACTCGATGCCGGTGCCCCGGGCCCCTGTCCCGAGCCTTCTTGGGCCGCATCCGCCGCGCCACCAGGCGTACTTCGCCGGGCCAGGCGCCGCGCCTCACGCCGCCCCCTACTCGGCTCCCCTGCATCGCCGGCCATGGGTGGCTACAGCGCCATGCCATCTCCTGACGGGTTCTACCCGCCCCAGGTGCCGCCTCCATGGGATCCTGCTCTACTCGCCGCCTTACACTCGGCGCCGTCTCCTAGCAACTACGGTGGCGGCGGTGATTGGTTCATGGACTCGGGCGCCACCACTCATATGACACCTTATGCCGGTAACCTCACTTCTTCCACTCCCGTTCATACTCCAACTCGCATCACCGTTGGTAACGGTTCCTCCTTACCCATTACTCATGTCGGTCATATGTCGTTTCCTTCTACTTCTACTCCTATTAACATGTCTAATGTCCTTGTCTCTCCTGACCTAGTCACAAACCTCGTTTCTGTTCGTCGTCTTACTCGTGAGAATCCTATAACTGTCGAATTTGACGCCGCTGGTTTTTCTGTGAAGGACGCCCGTACCCGGATGGTTCTCCACCGCTGTGATAGCCCCGACGAGCTCTACCCGGTGCACCCCTCCTCCACCACCGCCACCCGTCCAGCCGCCCTCGCTGCTAGTGTTGATCTCTGGCACGCACGTCTCGGTCATCCCAACTCCACGGTGTTACGTCAGATTCTTCAGAGTTTTTCTTTCTCATGTAATAAGACCGCCAACCATACTTGTGAGGCATGCCGTCTTGGCAAACATGTTCGTCTTCCCTTTAGCGAGTCTACAAATATTTCTACCTTTCCGTTTCAGTTATTGCATAGTGATATTTGGACGTCCCCGGTTGCAAGCAACACGGGCTATATATACTACTTGGTGATATTGGATGATTTCTCTCATTATGTGTGGACATTCCCCCTTCGTCGTAAATCCGACGCCCTCGCCACCCTTACCACCTTTTATTCTTACGTCACCACACAGTTCGGTCGTCCTATTCTCGCCCTACAAACTGACAACGGAAAAGAGTTTGACAACGCCGCCGTCCGCCACCTTCTTGCGTCTCACGGCACCGTTTTTCGTCTCACTTGTCCTTACACGTCCCAGCAAAATGGCCGTGCCGAGCGCGTCATTCGCACCCTTAACGACTGTGTCCGCACGTTACTCTTCCACTCCAACGTGCCCCCTCGGTTCTGGCCGGATGCTCTCGCCACCGCTAGCCTCCTCCTTAACATCCGCCCATGTCGCCCTCGCTGGAACTATGCCCCTCACCAGCTCCTCTTCGGTGCGGCTCCGTCTTATGATGGTCTTCGCATCTTCGGGTGTCTCTGTTATCCTAGCACCGCTTCCACCACACCTCATAAACTCGCTCCGCGGTCGGTCCCTTGCATCTTTCTCGGTTACCCTCCCAACACCAAAGGTTACCGGTGCTATGATCCCGTGTCCCACCGAGTTTACACATCCCGGCACGTTTACTTTCACGAGTTGGTGTTTCCGTTTCAGCAGGTACCATCACCACCCGCGCCATCTTTGGCGCCTTCTGCGGTGCGACTCGCCCCTGCCTCAACCTCCGGCGGGTCGCCTCCTTCACCGCCGAGCAGCATCACGGCCCCGGCTGCGCCCGCGCGAGCTGCCCCGGGTCCGGCTGCTCCCTCTCGCGGTACCTCGGGTGCGGCTGTCCCCTCGGACGCCCCCGCTGCCGCTGTCTCAGGAGCTGCCACGGACCCATCGGCGCCCTCGGAGCCCGGCTCGACATCCTCCTCGCCGGTCTCCCCTCCAGCCCCGCCAGCAGCTGCACCTCTCACCGGTGTGGTCACTCGGGCTCGGACTGGGACCTTCGTCCTAGCACGCGCTACACCGCCGACGAGTATGCCTATGCTGCGTCCACCTCGACTCCGTCTCCACTGCCCACCTCCGCTCGCACAGCCCTTCGGGATCCGAACTGGCTTGCTGCTATGCGTGAGGAGTTCGATGCCCTACAGCGCAACCACACATGGCAGCTTGTCCCGCGACCTCCCCATGCCAATGTCATCACCGGCAAGTGGGTATTTCGCCACAAGACTCGCCCCGACGGTTCTCTCGAGCGCTATAAGGCGCGTTGGGTGGTGCGTGGCTTCCGACAGCGCGCCGGCGTGGACTTCACCGACACCTTCGCCCCGGTTGTGAAACCGGGCACGATTCGCGCCGTTCTCCAGCTCGCTGCCTCTCGCGCCTGGCCAGTTCACCAGCTCGATGTGTCCAATGCTTTCTTGCATGGCCATCTCACCGAGCAAGTGTTCTGTCAGCAGCCCACTGGCTTCGTCGACACTGCTTATCCGGATCATGTGTGCCTGCTCTCGCGTTCTCTTTACGGGTTGAAGCAGGCTCCTCGGGCCTGGTACCAGCGGATTGCGGCCTTCCTTCAGCAGCAGGGGTTCCGGTCCACTCGGTCCGATGCCTCCCTGTTTGTGTATCACCAGGGAGCTGCCACTGCGTACCTTCTCCTGTACGTCGACGACATCATCCTGACTGCGTCCTCGCCCGCACTCCTGCAGCAGATCACCGCACGTCTTGGCACGGAGTTCGCCCTCAAGGACTTGGGGGCTCTCCACTACTTCCTCGGCATCGAGGTGGTTCGCCGTGCCACTGGGTTCTTTCTGCATCAGGAGAAGTACGCCTCCGAGCTACTGGAGCGAGCAGGCATGCTTAATTGCAACCCTGCTTCCACGCCTGTCGATACGAAGGCCAAGGTGTCCGCCGTCGAGGGCTCTCCGGCGTCCGACGCTTCTTTCTACCGCTCCATCGTCGGTGCTCTTCAGTACCTCACACTGACGCGGCCGGATCTTCAGTATGTTGTTCAGCAGGTGTGCCTTCATATGCACGCCCCACGTGACACCCATTGGGCTCTGGTACGACGCATTCTCCGGTACATACGTGGCACCATGGCTATGGGTCTCACCCTGACGGCGTCCCCCGACACCAGCCTCGTTGCCTACTCCGACGCCGACTGGGCTGGGTGCCCCGACACCAGACGCTCCACCTCTGGCTACTGTGTCTACCTCGGCCCCTCCCTGATCTCGTGGTCGTCTAAACGACAGCCCACTGTCTCGAGATCGAGCGCTGAGGCTGAGTACAGGGCTGTGGCTAACGCCGTCGCGGAGTGTTCCTGGTTACGACAGCTGCTCCAGGAGTTACTATGTGAGGTTCCCAAGGCCACGGTTGTCTACTGCGACAACGTCTCCGCGGTGTACCTCTCTGCCAACCCTGTTCATCATCGCCGGACGAAGCATATTGAGCTCGACATTCACTTCGTTCGGGAGCACGTCGCCCTTGGTCGTGTTCGAGTTTTACATGTGCCCACCGATCAGCAGTTCGCCGATGTGATGACGAAGGGACTCCCTACCTCGACCTTCGAGGATTTTCGGTCCAGTCTTTGCGTCTCGCGCGACGCTTCGACTGCGGGGGGTGTTGAACATGTATGTACGTATGTAGGTCTGGGTTTGTATATCGTACCTGTAGTGTCTCTCTCCCTCCTGTATTTCTTTTGTTTCTTGGGAGACAAGACACCGGTCGCCCCTTTGTACCTATATATGTGCTTGACGCACGATCAATGTAAATCATCGATGCACAAACTCTTCTCTCCAAAACTAACAACGTCAACTAAGGGCGGCAAAAGAAGAGGGGAAAAACTGATTGGGGCACCCCACCGTCGCCGACCGCCGACTCCTCCGGCGACGGCAGGGTGGACAAGGCGGCGTATCGAGGAGATCTAGGGGTGGCGGTGTCGGGACCTCCTCGTCAATCGGACACCGGGTGGTTTTTTCACCGACCACGCGTGGCTTCGGTCTGTGTACCGGTCGGAATACTATGGTTTTTTAGCGATCAGGATCGTTCGTGCTGGCTCCGGGTTTTTTACCGATCGGGATCTCTCTGGGTTTTTCCGCGATGTGCGTGGCTCCGGTTTTTTTAGCGATGGGATCTGCTGGATACCACGAGGTACGACGTAGACGTACCACGGTCGTCTATTCATATTACTCCCTCCTTTTTTAATATAAGATGTTTTAGGTGGTACACATGTTGTCTACATGCACACTAAAATGATTGAACATGCACACAAAAATGTGTCTACATACATTTGTGTGCATGTGCATGTGGACAAAAGTTAAAACATCTTATATTAAAAAACAGAGGAAGTATATAATAGAGATATATCAATTTATCAGGTGGCCAGGACAGCCCCTTTTGTTGAAGGTATAGCTAGCTAGTACTAGTATGCTCCAGTTTAGAATGTGCATAAGGCCCCGATTGGTTCGTCGTTATTTAACCAAAACGACAGGAATTTTCCACGGAGCTACACAGGTCACGCTAAAAATCCAGCGCCGGCGGGTGGGAAATTCCGGTACGTAATTTTCAACTGCCAATCCAATCGGGCCCTAAGTAGTTAGTTAGGGGGTTACGTGTATGCTCCAGTTACTAGTATGCGACAATTTCGTGAGTCGATCGATCGACTCCGCGACCAATTATAAATTGTTCCCTAGTTACGTGGTAGTTGCAGCTGGTCGTGCATGTAATGGCAATACAAGCCGGTTTGCCTCTCTGATCCTTGTTTCTTGTTCTCCCATTCGCATCGAAGAAGAAAATAAGTAAATTCGCCATGCATCAACAAAACGCACAGCATTGCCTTGCAGCGAATACGTTGCTGTCCATTGTCGTCCATGATGCTTCGCCCTACTCAGCCGCCGGCGACGCCGAGAATAGTACAAAAATCAAAGGCGCACTCAGTTTACTAAGCCGGTGCACTCAGGGCCGGTCCTGAGATTTCAGGAGCCCAGGACGAAACTATAAAATTGGGCCCTACGTGCAAATCCCTTTGTCAACCTGTATTGAATGAACTAACCATTTTCGATAACGTTTTTCTCAATTACTCATTTGTCTTAGAGTAATGGGTGTACGAAAAATACCCTGAAGGAAACTTAATATTCTCTTCTCTAATAGGCTTCGCAATTGAGCGGGACAAGCTCGTTCCTACTTGTTTGAGTATCGGCGCAGAATGTTGCGTAATCCTACCACTAACTCTCTCTAGCCCCTTCTCCACTAATGTGTCCCTACTTTGTTTTGTATCAAGACTAGACCAATTTGCCGAGCCATAAATATCCACACAAAATTGTTCCTCATCAACACACTACCAGATTCTTTAGAAGATGAATCAAATATGTGTTTGCGATCACTCACATTGTTATCATCCGCGTGGATGTATGTCTTGTATATATGGATCCCATCTTCTAATTTATCAAACTTCTTGTGTTACTCTTCAAAATAATCTTCTCTGTGATTAGATCATTTTTTGTCCATGTCTTCTTATATTCATTTTCGCAACATCGGACAAAAAGTTCACAACAACGCTGAAAATAAAAACAATTAGTAATCAAAATTAGAGCATCAACCATCTATACTAGAGAATTACAGAAGATATATACATGGGTTGGCCGGTTGGCCATCTGGCGGCGCGGCGCGTTGGGCGATCGGAAATAGGGCTGTACGGGAAGCCGGAAACCAATCTGTCATTCACGATCGTAAGTACGGCTGTACCGAAGGTCAGGCCTTTGGGTGCGCAGCGGCGGCCGAGACGACAGACGACAGACGAGGCCACTTGCGGGCGATGCTGCTGGTTTTGATCGGACGAGCGAAATTGGGCGATGCGTCCTTGCCATATTCTCTCAGTTGATCGCCAGCCTGCTCCTCTCCTAGGCCTGTATCTCGCACGAGCAGAAAGAAAAGGCCCAATTGGCCTATCGCTAGCATGAAGCGGTATCTGTCTTGTATGGAGTAATATTTTTCCATACCACATGTACAATATATATACTAGACATATACATGGGAGGGGCCCCTAAAATTTCTGGGCCCGGGGCGGCCGCCCCTCTCGCCCCCCCCCCCCCCCCCCCCCGAGGACCGGCCCTGGGTTCACTAGGGGCATGATCGGTTGGTACGATGGCGTCGAGCTTCTTTTTTTGCAACAAGAACGTCGTTTCCACCTCCCTTTGTCTTCTCTAGTCAAGAATGGATGTTCGAAAAAAAAAGAATGGATGTTCGATCCCGAAAACAAGACAGGTCATTTTCCTCCATCTTTTTTTTTTTTTGCGAAACACAGACGCTCACATACACATGCACACACTCATCCCTATGAACGCACGCGCACACACCCTACCCCTATGAGCACATTCGAAAGACTGAGCCGGCGGTCGGGTCTTGAGATTGACGAAGTCACCACAGGCGTCTCGCTGTCGACGGGAACGTTGCCTTCCACTAAGAATATTCCGTCTAAATAAGAAACACCAGTGTCAAACCTGGGTTTGAACACTGGTGGGCTTCGGGTACAACCACCGTTCTAACCATCTTGCCACAGGCAAGTTCTCTCGACGGGTTTTCGGGGATTCCGTTGTACTGTTGCGCGCATGGTGCCGCCTGGCCGTGGATCCATGGAGGACCTCACCTCATCGATCATGCCTTTGCGAACGATGCTTTCCTGCAAGCGAACGAAACTGCTGTTGCAACAGCGTCTCCTTGTGTCTTCTCACTCTGTTACCAGTTGCTCCACATTACTCCTTTTGTGTAGTTGCTAGCTAATCGATCGAAGATGTTGCTACCACCTGTAACGGCCTGTAGCTCGGTCAATCCTCATGCTACTGCTAAAACCAAAACCGATTAATACTTCTGTCCGATCTGTATGCTGTACCATGCGTATCAGCTAAGCTGCTGGCAATATCGACGAAAGAAAAAAAAAAGTGCAATGATCAGTCACTCTAAGCTTCACTCAGTTTTTTTTCTACTAGTATCACAGTACCGGTCCTGGCCATGTTTGACTGAAGTTGTTGAGCATGGACACACACACTCGTAGGTGTACAGCGAAATCGGGTAACTTTTTTAAGGTTTTTTCAGTTTATTTAATTTTTTTCAAAAAACAGTCAAAATGGCCACCATGACTATTCATCGAAAGAGGTCAACTATTCTAAAACTATCGATATTGTCGTGATATAACCACTAGTTGTGTACCTTAAAATGATTTTTAAAAAAAATTCAGACCAAACTATTAAACACTTGTAGTTCAAATTTGGATTCCTTTTGGAAAATCAGGATAAACTCATTTAACTAGGCGAAATTAGATAGAAATCAAGAAAATTCCTAATACTTGGGAATTATCCATCAAATGTGGACTACTCTTTGTGAGAATTAGATGGGTGCCATTTTGCACCATATTTTTTGTACTTGGTTCAATTTTTTGTACTCTTTGTGAAAACTCTCGATGTTTTTGTGATGCGAAAGGTGATATGGATGTCATATTTGAATTCCTCTCATTTTTTTAATCGACTTAGTCATTTTATTTGTCAAATTTCGATTTACAGATTTAAAGATATGAATTATTCCATATTAAATGTAAAAAAGGAAAAAATAAAATAAAATTCATTTTATGTTATTTATTCAAAAAATATTATTACATAATCACTGTTATTTATTCAAATAGATTTTTAAAATTTAAACAATAAAAAGTGTAACATCATGACTCAGGGGTTAATATGATTGATATGATACTATTATCAGTAAGTTCTAACTTCTCATTTGGAAGCTAATATGGAAGGAAATCAAAGGTTAAGCGTGCTTGGGATGGAGCAATTTGAGGATGAGTGATCCAATGAAAAGTTTGACTAGGATAAGTACTTTGACCTAAAATTAAGTGTGTAATTAAAGATTAAGTATGTGGCTAAGTGATAAATTTCGAAATAGAATTAAAATAATATATAAAAAGTTCAAAAACATTGAAAAAAAGTTCAATTTTTTTTTGAAAAATTAGTGGAAAAAAATATGCCGTCGGCATAATAGGCTGAGCCATGACTGTATAACGCCGACGGCTGCCGTCGGCATAGGCTACGCCGACGGTTTTCTGGCCTATGCCGACGGCTTGAAGCCGTCGGCGTATCGCCTGATTCCTGTAGTGAGCTATCTAATTTGAACCTGTGACTTGGGCTTTTTTCTGGTATTGTCGTGAATTATGATTAGCTTGTCAGGTTGAGTCCGTCTCGCAAAATTCACTGTTCGTGTAATGGTTTCAAATCGTGCTGAGAATGGTGAATGTTGGTCCATAACCAGGACTGAATTTCAAGAAAATAAAACTTTTTTCCCAGCCCGCAACGTGCCACTTTGAAGGGAAAGCATAAAACTGTTGCGGTAATCGCGATAGGCATGACATTACACATATTATGCTTTGGTTTAAATAGAGTAAAGAATGGAGTAGGCATCATTCTGTCGTCAGGATTATGGCATGACAGCAGGCCTAGTCAGATATGTTGACGAAATAGGCCGTAGCCCTGCTTTATAAATAAAGCCTCAGCGGCCAAACCGATACAACGTGATGAGACGATCTTCTTACAAAGCAGATAAAAATAAAACAAGAAAGAACCGAGAGCCAAACTTGCCACCGATGACAACGGAACGAAACCAAAAACCGGAACCCAACGACAAAGCCTCCAAGAAGGTAACGACGCCTCCGCCGCCATTGTCGAGACCGTAGCCAAGGTTTTCACCCAGAGCCCTAGCTAACGCGGCGAAGGTAGCCGCAACGCGCCCCCAAGAGGGTTACAACACCCGCAGGCATTGCCCCCGTTGGCGCCGTAGCGCTGGGCTTTCGCCCGGAACCACCTTCGCCCCACCCGGTATTTCGGATCGGCCCCGTTACCGAGTCAGGCTCCCAAAACGCGATCTGGGAATTGCAGAAGCCGAAGCCGTCAGCCCCAGGATCCCCCGCCGTCCGCTCCCTGCTAGTCACCTAGCCCAACGAAGAGACCATCACCACGCCACGTCGCTCGCCGCAGAACGCACGTGCAGTCCAACTTCCGGAGCCGCCGCCCCGGCATCCAAGACCTCGAACCCGTTTAGTGGCAGGCCAAGCATAGCATGGCCACCACAGCGGACATGAGAGGTCGAGGTTAGCAAATCAGCACTCGGAACGTCGGCGTAACGGGTAGGCCCTCCTACACGTCACAGCCACAGAGCCCAAAAAAAGCCTGCCGGGCGGTCGCCGGATCTAGGCGCGTGGCCCGGATCTAGCACCCTAGCCAAACAAGGCCAGGGTATGCGTTCCCAGGAACACCTGAAACCTAGGTCAGCGGGGAGCAGCACCCAGATCGTGCCCAAATGGGCCAAGATCCGGGCCGAGGCCCCGCCGTCCCTTGCCAGCACCACCCGCTGCGTCGGAGCGCCGTGCCGTCCTCGAGCTCCCCACCACCACCGGCCGGACGTGCTTCTCCGCGCCGTCACCTTGCAGTCCAGGCCTCCGGCCCAGTCCGAAGACTGGCCGCCGCCGTCGCGTCACTAGTGCCGCCCGCCGCCGCCAGGGACTCCCGTCCTGGACCGCCGCCGCCATCACCAGCGCGCCCAACCGCCGCGAAGTCACCACGAAACCACCGGAGCGGCCGCGCCGCCGCGCCCTTCGAGCAGCACGGCGCCAAGGCCGGCAGCTTGGCCCGCGCCAAGATCCCGCGCGAGGGAGAGGAAGGGGCCTCGCCGCCGCCCGCGCCCGGCCTTTGGCCGGCGACGCCGTCCGGCGGCGGCGAGGAGGAGGAAGGGACGAGTGGGAGGGCTGGGGCGGGCGCTCTAGGGTTTCCCTCCCACGCCACCCACGGGAGCGACGAGGAGGGAGGGAGGGGAAAAGGAATTCCTAGCCAGATATGTTTAAAAGCTGAAACAGATTAAGCCATCTTTTGCTTAAACTTTTGTCCTGTCCTTGGGATACGAATGGCGGCTACTGAAAAGCTACCGCGCTTGCCAATTTTTCTGACAGTCTGATAACGTGGTTCCACAATAATTTATTTGCTAATCAAGCGTGAACCACAATATTGACACTGTCGATACAGAATAAACGTGCAGTTTGACATGCAAGTAGGTACGGAGTAGTATTCAGAGGTCAAAACTGTCTTCTCAATGTCTGCCCTCTTGCTAACGGAATCATATTTCGCCGATGAAAACAATCTAAGAAAAACAAGAGATGCCTCCATGGGGGAATATCTCATTACCTAACTACATATTTTACCTTGTTTCTTCCTACATAGGGGAAGATAAGAACAGGTTAAACGGTGACATCGTCGTCAAGAAAATCTGGAGCAGCGGGTCGTCGTCCATGTTCGTGTGCACCAACGCAATAAAATACTAGAGTTAGTACGTGCAGATGTGAACAATGGAAAAAATTAACCTGAAGTTATTACATCTTTTTTTTTTTTTTTGCCAGGCGCAAGTACTCCATGGGAGTAATATTTACTTCATTCCAATTTCCAACTGCATACATTCTCTCTTCCAATTAGCTATTATAAAATAATCATCCTGATTCTCTGAACTTCCTACTATATTTTTTTCCGATTTAAAGTAAGCATTTCGAAACCGATCCGTCTACTCTAGAGGAGTTGTTGGAATACTTCAAATCGATAAAGTCAATCGTCTACTTGCATAGCCCAACCATTCCGGGAGTTAAAAACTACTGACGAACTGAAGCATCAATTGGAGTTTAAGAATTTAGTACTAGGAGTATATGACATGGTCTAATCCGCACGTACGCAATAAGTTCGTTAGTAGTCGTTGGTAACACTGTAGAGATGGACCGACTCAACGGCTGAGGTAGGAACGATATAAATATGATTGAGGTGGTTTGCAGATCAATCAAATGAACGCGCATATACGGAGGCGTTTGATCGATCCCCAGTTTACTGATTCTGTCCACTTTAGAAAGGGTTTAAAAAGATAGGGTTTATAGACTGTGAATAAAGTGAACGATATATATACCGGCCTAGAGGAACAAAGGTACCGGTTTAACATTAAAAAAATAGATACCCGAACTTTAAATTTGAGATCAAAATATAGTTTTTTCTAAAAGGGGAGTTACCCCGGCCTCTGCATCGAAGAGATGCATAGAGATTTGATTTGTTTCATTTATTAACAAAAACTGGCACAAAGCATTACAACAATCATGGAGACCAAAACCGAAAAACAATGTGACAAATCACCACCAAGTAGCACAAGTGCACAACGACAGAGAGGAACGATGCCTTATGCCCCGGTCACTGTCGCCATCGGCTCATCGGCGAAATCCACAGACATCGCATCACGTTCACGCCCCATAAGTCGTCACCGCCATGTTCCGCCAACCCTTATTTAGGAACTAGACCGAACCAAGGACCCTCACTGTCGTCGACGATGCCACGGCGCCATAAAGCGCCACCACTCCGCGCGTGTGCATCATCACGTGTCCGTCGCCGAGGCCCCGCCTCGCCACGCCGTGGAGACTCGTCGTCGTCGATGCGATAGATACCACATCGCCATCTTGATGCTGCTCGGCCACAATGGGCCCCATAGTTGTGATCCAGATTGTCCAGAATTGTCGGGATATACAGTTGACATATGGGTGATTTGTTTCTCGCATGAGACATATATGAAATCACATCCACACCGCCCACCCAACTAAACGCAACTCATCAGTTTGAAAAGGAAAAATGTATACATATGGCGTATTGTTTCAAAAGAAATGTGTGCGTACCAACAAGCTAAACACAAAAATGGCATGTTGAGCAAATGAGGTCCTTTTGGTCCAGCTGAACCTACTATGTTCAGCAAGAAATGGTTGAGCTGGGCACTCAACTCGATCAATGAACCACAGACACACGTATGGCGAGGCAGTGGGTGGGTATACTGGCATATGCGCGGCAGGGCGGCTCTTCTGTTGGGGTCGATAGGGACGTGACGTGCTTGCACTCACCCAGATATTCCTTTCCTTCCATCCTCGATCGTCGATGGCAGGCATGGCAGTTTCCTCCTCCCGGGAAGCAAAGATATAATATATGCGCGCGTCTCTACCGATCCTGGTTGCGGGAGCCAAACAAACAGCTAGCCTAGCGAAATTGACCACGACGTGCGCCTGTATATGCACGTACGCACAGGCCCGGTGCATGGAAGAGCATCGGATTCTCTAGCTGCCATCTTGTCATGCCATGATATAGTGTGTAGCTCGTTTTAGGAAAAGAGAGAATCAAAGGAAAGTGTGTTTGTTTGTGTACGTGAGCTAATTAAGGGTTGCGCCCTGAGAGGGAGAAAGTGTGTCCAAAGGGCTAAAGAGCGGTGTAATAGTAGTAGCATCCGAACGAATCGAAGATGATTCTCCTCCACCAACTGACCAGCAGTGGCCACATTTGGCATGGCAGAAAGAAAAGCACCCACACCACATGGCTCTCTCAAATGAGCTAGTACTATTACATTCAGATTCTGTGGTGCATGACGTACCATCACACCCACCTAGCTAGCGAATCTTGGCTACCGCTGCCTCTCCATTGGCTGCAAGCAGACCAGCAGTACTACTAATGGTAGACTACATCACTGTTACGGTTACTTCCACTGTGCTCTCTCCTCCATAGTACAGTAGTACGTGGACCGAGGCTTAGCCCGGTGGCTAGGAACGTGCTGATACGTCCAGCCCACCCGCTCGCACTCGGTGCGTACGCACACTCACTTGCTATCAAAAAATAGGGCCGCTGGGTTGTCTCCCCAGTACGGTCACTCTTTTTTTTTCATAGTACAGTAGCTCACTTCACCTCGAAAATCCGTGGTGGCTCCTGAGCACCAGTGCACCTGTTAATTGAATTTTTTGAAAACCATACTTAGGTTTTTTAAAAAAATTCTGTAACTTGGTACACAAATACATATACACATTATGTACGTACGCCAGAAGTTTCGTCAAAAAATACCTTATACTTCGGGCTACACAAAAAAAGAAAATTTCTGACAGATTGAACATACTCCCTCGGATCCGTTATAAGTGTCGTTGGAACTGACTTACTTAGGTACAAATCAATAGCATTGCCGACGACAATTTTTAAGCATCGGAGGGAGTACTATTTTAACTTTTTTTCTAACCAGGATTTTGTTTTTTTTATGTAGCTCGGAATACGATTTTTTTGCACCAAAAATTGACATAAACATAGAAAATATGCATATGTATCACAGGAAAAAAATGTATTTTTTCAAACTGAAATTAAAAATTTCAAAACAATATCCAACCGAGCACATTGGTGCTCTGGTGGCACAAATTTGCATTCCACCGGAAAGTGTTTTCTGCTTCCGCTCCAGTGCTCTTGCCATTTTAAAAAAATAAAAAATTATATTTGTGAGTTTCAAAAAATTAAGAAAAAAAATCCGGATGTTGCCAATGTTGTATCCCACTAATGTGCACAATTTCAATATGAAATAATTTATATTATGGGTTACACAAAAATTCGAAAATATGCATACTTAGATCCACACTTTGTCATTTTTGTGCAGTTCAGAATACAAAGTATTTGAATTTGATATTTTGCATGTTCGTGGGATATACTATTGTCTACATCCAAATGTTTTTTTAGAATTTTAAAACTCATAAATATGATTTTCGAATTTTTTTTTAATTGGAGGGAGCACTAGGCCTCGGGAGCAAAAAAAAAAATCCACTCCCTTCACTTGAACTAGTACCACCTAGAAAAGTAGAAAGCCCAGCTGCATGCCATTGGCCATCCATGCATGGCCAAGTCCAAGAGTACTGTGTGTAGAGGAAATATATGCAAAGGACGATCGAGAAAGATGCAGGCCGGCATGCATCGCACATTCGCACGTACGCAGCATTTTCATGCACGCTGACGACACTAACGATGGACCGACGAGCAAGCTGAACCTACCCTAGTTGAAAATGCAAGTCAGTCCACTTTTGTACTATCCTTGTTGTAGCCGGCCGGTACGTGCGCGCGGTGCATGGCAGCTAGCATGCACACGGGCGAGCAAGCCGTACGTTACGTACGCACGTGCGGCGGTGTGAGTAATATTTTTTCGTGGCCTCGCGCACGATCGGGCGGTGGAGATTATTTATCGTTATTGCCTGCTGCGTCCCTGTGTCCCGATGTGAAGCAGCACTGGTGCTTTTTTTTTTTTTTTTTTTGAAGGGAGCAGCACTGGTGCTACGTACGTGGAATGGCCGGCCTGCACGTATGATGCATTAAATGTGAAAGATCATAGCGGCGTACTACGTACAGTATGATGCTTTCAGTGGTACAGTAGTACCTCTCGATGCAGTGCAGTGGTGAATCTTCCCCGATCAAAACTCACTCGTCTTCTTTGGAGCTCTCGATCGGACATACAGATCGGTCGATCTCGATCCACAGCGTTAATTAACTGGTGCCATCTCCAGTCGGAGCCTCCAAAATCGGCTCCCAAACTGTTTGCGGACAGTGATCGGACCATCCCAAAATTGGTCTCCTCCAAGCATATACCTCAAAGTCTTCCTAAATTGTAGCGTCATTTGCATGTAATTGGTTAAAAAGGAGAGAGAAGAACAAACAAAGGACAAAAGAAAGAAAAAGAAAGCAAAAAAGGTGGTACAACCACACGTCCGGACACCCTCGGACGGGCTAATCCATCCCAAACTCTCCCCACATTTGACTTCACTTTGGGGGCTGCAGTTTGAGGACCATGGTTGGGTGCATGATTTTACTCTCTCTCATGTCCAGGCTGTCCGTCCAGACGTTTGTATGAGGTTTGGGTTCCCCGGTTGGAGATGCTCTAAGACCGACGGGCACGACACTGGCCTGATCCGGCCATGGCATGGTAGGGGGGACCTTTTTACGTGTGTACACAGCCGTACGTATATATATATTTATTATACAGAAAATACGTATAAAAAGGACCATGTTTTTTTGGGTATACGTACAGAGACTTTATTCGGGTCCAAGAAAGCTAGTAACAGAAAGCAAGTGGGAGTGACGCAAGTATGTGTGTTGTGCGTGTGTGAGGCAGGGGAGCAACGTATGAAACGGCAACGGAAAAGGTGGACTTGGTATTCCGTAGGGTCACTCCCTCCCTCCCTCCCTCCATGTCCATGACAGCACAGTACCCGATCCAACCAAACGCAACAGAAAGTGGTCGCCGGTGGAGGGGCGAGAGAGACCAAAAGGGATGGATATGGATTTCTCAACGGTTCCGCATGGAAATATACCCTCCCTCCGCCAGTAAGCCTTATCACGCAGGTATCGTGAGTATCTCTGGTGAGCTCATGCGTCCGGAGTGCCAGGGAGCCAGCCAGCCAGCAGAGAGAATCCCCAACGGAAACCGTATCCATCCATCCATCCATCTTGCCCTCTTGCTCCCGGCCTCATTCCAGGCCCAGGGAGAGATCGATCGAATCCTCAACGGCCGGCCGGTGCTGTCAACTTCTCGGTTGATCAGCCAGCTGCTTGCTTCACATGCATTGGCTGGCCTCCCCCTTCTCTTTGTTGCTATCGGCATTGCCCAGGATGAACCTGTGTTTGCGTGCTAAATTTGCTTCATTACAAACGCATGCATGGATATGGGTTGTTATACTTGCTTAGCTAGGAGCAAGCAGGGCGGAGCCGGGAGCATGTTAGTTAGTTAGGGCGCTGATTCCGTCGGGGAGGCGTGCCCAGCGGTTAAGCCACGCCTTCATCGCCGCCGCGTACGGCTGCAAACTTGATTTCTCCTTAGTTTAAAGGAACAAGGGCTATTTTTGTTTCGACTTAAAAATAAATAGGTTTCTCCCCCTGTTTCATTGCGTACAAGAGAAACCGCACTATCTGTTAGAACTAAAAGGGTTCGGAAAGAAAAGAAAAAGGGTATGGAAATGACTTGATTTTTAGAGATCTAGGTTCTCCTGCCAAAATCGATGAAGAAAAATGACAATATAGATTCAAAAAGTGGAATATCATTTGTAGACCTAAAAGATTAGGGTGATCTAGTCATTGAGATGCTACATCTTAAGAATACATGTTTCCTTGGCTAATAATTGTTTATACTATTCGCTCCGTTCCAAATTAGTTGACGCATCCGCGTCAGTTAATTTGGAACGGAGGGACTACTAAATAAAGAAGGTGTGCGTGGAAAGAGTTGTTACACATACAATATCTTAAAATAAAATCTAGTCACAAGTCCAGAAAAAATCATACTAATTAGTATCCTTTCGTAGCTTAATACAAGTAGGAGATAGAATGATCACTGGATTTTGGGAAGATGTTTGGTTAAACGATATGTCACTCTCACAACAGTGTCCATCAGCATATAACATTATACAACCGAAAGATATCTATGTGTCTAATGTTTTATCTCAAGTTGAATATTTGTATTCAGAAGGACGTTAAATGGCAATAAGCGAAATACATGCTTATGCCAAAGAAGCCTAATAGGTTTTTTCGAAGCTGGCGACCCCAATTTTTTTTGGCGAAATCTATGTATGCGGTCTTATGAATGACAGTGCAATATTACTACGTAGGTACCCGTGGAAACTTAAGATACCACTAAAGATTAATATTTTTATGTGGTTTGTGAATAGAATGTGGATTTTTTACTGAAGACAATTTGCGTATGCAAAACTAAAATGGGTGTAAGAAAGGGGCATTATTCAACATGTATTCCGCTGGCATCCTTTTACCGGTTTTATTGGGCATATCATATACATTACATGTAATTTTTCTCAACCAACCAATATCATAAATATGTTTGAGATTGGTTGAATGAGAATGATAAAAAAAAATGCTAGAATTCAAACAGGGGATTTATCTTCGTGTTGATCGATTTGGATTTGTCCAAATAATATTGTGTTTAATCAGATAGGATCTTTCCGCTTCTTGCTGGTTATCAACATGGTTGTGCATTGGATTCAACTAAGGTTCTTCTCCTCCCGCTAACGAAGAGAACTTATGGTTACTAGATGCAGCTGTCTGGTGACGGTCACACATGATTTCTTCCACCAGGTTGGATGGTGATCCACTAATAGATTGCATAATGCATAGGCATTATAGTCAGAGTCTATTTAGAGGGTTCATTTTTGTATCGATAATTTATGATTTATGATATGATAATTTTGATGATACATTGTGCAATAAAGATGATTGTGGGCATCGATGAGCTACCTCTTTCCGAAAAAAAATGAAAAAGAGGAGTTAGGTTTAGGTTATGTTAGGGGCTTAGGGCTAATAGCATTGTAGGTGAGAGAGCACGAAATATGGAGCATTGATATATAATCTAAAGGCGCCAAGAGAAGTGAGAAGTAGAACAAACTCTTGTTGATAGAAGCCTTTGTTTTCTCATTAGGGACTGCACCACACTTGGAGAGTAGTTTTCTTTTAAAAGTAATTATGTACAATCATGTTAGTCCGGAATAGGAGCAAGCAAGTACAATCATAATGAAGTTAGCTAAAATAAAGTACAATCATAATGAAGTTAGATGTGCTTAACTTACTGGAGTAGTGAAGTTAGCTAAGCACATCTATATATGCCGCATGCAACTAATTAAGAGTCCAAGATCGAACTTACATACAACATGCGGGTCTCACAAGGGAATAGTCCGACTGATCTACTTTTGATTTGATTAATCCATATATACATCAAGCTCCAGTAAGTTAAGCAATCTCTTGCAGAGAAAAGGCGCCGAGGCGGCCATTGGTGCTCGATTGATTCAGCCGCTAACATAATCCTTGGCAGCAATTGTTGACCTCGAAAAGGTTCCAGCATTATAAAAACCTGCAACTACACAAGGATAAACCAAAAACTACTACAATAAGCGAATCTAACCTCTCTTAGGAAAAATGGTCGACATATCGATGAGTGCGACGTGCACCAGATGTCAAGGGAAAGTTTGGCAGAATCCTACTTGTTAAATGGTTAATTAGCCGGTGAACACTTTTCATCAGAGGATCGATCGCGCGCTTGGCTAGGTAGGGTGCCTCTGATTAATTTATTTATCAGTTAGCTAAAGTGATAATATGTTGCTACTTTGCCTTTTGTCCCGTTATGCTACAAACTAAACAGGCTGATTAGCTAGTTAACGGCAAAAGAAGCTCTACCTAGTTTACTTAAGTGCATAGCTTCATAGGCTCAAAAAAGTGCATAGCTTCATGAGTTGGTTGTTCGAGTTCGATCGCAAATATTATAAGCAGATATGTAGGTTTGGTTGTTAACTAAGGTGGGCCAGTGATTACTATTTATGAAGTGGTCTAGCTACCATCCTTTTTGTTACAGTAGGGTCCACCGTGGGATCATATAGTATATTCCATTTTCCACTTATGTTTAGTGGAATCAGGGACGGATCGATAATTCGATATAGTGCTGCATTGCAAAGCCAACATGCTCGACTGAGTTCATTTCTCCCGATTCTCTCAAGAAAATAGAACAAATTTTCTTAGGGCATGTACAATGGTGGGGAAGGCGAGTTCTCTCTTAATTTAGGGAAGGCAATAAATATTAATCGTACAATGTGTTATCTCTTATTTGTCATCTCTATCAATTAATGAGAATTGATTAAAAACACCTTATATAATAAGGGAAGACATATTGTATAATGAAGAAAATAGCCATCTCTTAATTTTAAGAGATCACCCCTTAGGTAAGGGAAGACAACCCCTCTCTCTTCATTCTCTCTCCTCCAACTAAGCAAAAATTATAGAACGTGACATCTCTAAGAGAATGCTGACGTCATCCCATTATACATGCCCTTATATATCTATGCATATACATTAAAGTCATTACGTGAATTAATCCTTACCTCTTAGTAAGTCTTACCATACCATAATTAATCGCCCAATGTGTCCGGCCAGATACCTTTTGGTACTGCAAGGCTTGCACTCAGTTAGCGGAAATTCAGCACGTAGCTTCATTATTTACGTGACTGATGGACTAGAATGATGGAAATGACATGCTAACCAACATGCATCCATATTAGTTGTTGTAAACTGGAGTGTGATCGTAGTTCTATCACATGATTCATTTCAATTGACATTTTATTCCTTTATAGGGTTATGACAATAACCCTTCTCGGGGTTGGGGATCATGCGAAACCCTAGCCATCGATGCACCCATCAGCCCTCTCCTCCGCACACCGCAACTATGGTATAGGACGCTGAAAGGAAAACCATGCTCGACGGACGACAGCGGCATCAGCTCCTTGTCCTCTCCTCCTGTTGTGGGGATCTTCAGCCGAGCGTGGCGTGTGGACCTAGATGGTGTCGCCTTAGGCGGAGCTCGAAGACCACGGCGGCGGCCTTGGAACATTTTGGTGGTGCTGACAATGGGATAAACACAGGGTGAGCTCAAGTCCACAAGAAGTCCCAACAAGACCAATGAACACCAAGTCAATGATGAGGTCTACGTGGTTGCTAGGGACTCTGAGTGGACATAAGGCGGTGTCAAGGGGAGGCAGCGGCGGTGCGATTCCGAACGTGGGGGGAGATGGGAATGGGAATGGGCTAAAGGAGACGACGGTGACAAAATGTTCGGGTCACTGACAAGTGGTGCCCGCCTGTCGAGGTCTCTACATGATGGCCGTGTCCAATACTCCCTAGCCAGCACCGAAAGTTGAAGTCAGACGCGGGGATGTCAAATAGTTTTTTAGGCGCTATTTCAAAAAAATACTGTAGTTTATTAGGCCACCCAGACCATTGAGCGGCGCTTGGTTTTTTTTTGTGTCCGGACGTCCATTTGGTCTATCCGGAGGCCCTTTCAGGGATCCCGTGGAGACGCTCAACAACGGTACGCTGCACGCTAGCTCTATGATCTATAGGGTATCTGTCGTGGTGGTATCACGGCAGATGCCATAGGATGGCTTAAGTTGGGGCCGACGGACGCTGGTGGAACCGGGGAGGGATAGCGCGCTAAGGAGCGCACACGGAAGACACAGAGCACACCTCGATCTACCCAGGTTCAGGGCCCTCGTGAGGAGGTAAAACCCCTACTCCTGCCTGTCTGTCTCACTATATCAGGATATCATGAATACAAAGGTGCTCCCCGAGCTGTATGCTCTCAGCTATGGTGAAACTCTCAAGGAAGAAGAATCAAGCAGTGAGGGAAAAGATCTCTCAGCACCTCTCTCTCTGTCTCTCTCAGAGTAACTCAATGCCTCGCTCGTCGTCTCTCAAGCAGGAGGGCCTGGGCACCTTATATACTGGTACCCCGGATCACCGGAGTGGTGCCGTACGCTACGTTGTAGCCACGCTCCTCTGTATCAGCAACTCGGTCATGATTGTGTACTCTGCAGTGGACAGGACGTGGCCCGCCCATACCTCGTGTCCTGTCCCCACGTACGCCCGTGGTCAGCGATGGATGTGACCCGCCATGCCTAGTACTCCTGTTCCCACGTACACTCGTGGTCAGCGACGTGCGTGACCGGTCATCTCGTACCCGCGCCATTCTGCACGCCACGCTCCCGTGTCAGACGGGATGTGACATGCATTGACTTCCAATCCGACACAATGTGCCTCCTCTCTTTAACCCGGCATGGATATGCCGGATTCCCTTTCCTGAATATTCTCCCCTGCACATAAGAAAAAACACAAGATACCGACATACATATGTCGATCATTATACCTCGGTCAGAATATGTCGGCTAGGTATGTCGGCCACCGTATCTCGACCACCGTATCTCGGTAATCATATGTCGGTTTTTACCAACATCATAACCCGGCCCCTTCTAAGCCCGGTTAAGTCGGTTTTACCGTACCTCGGTCCACTCTTGGACATTGCTTGTACCATATCATGACCCTACCCGGGGGTAGCCCCCCGACATTAGTCCCCGAAGCTGGTGCGGTCCTGCAGCCTCGGATGAAGGGCCACACCAGGTTTACATCCAAACCAACTTGACCAAAATATCCGACATAAATATGTCGGTCCAACTCCAACACCAAGAATCACACCTGCAACTGCTTTTGAGATCTTCCCTTGTGCCGGTTTCTCCGACATAAGACAACTGCTTTAACCTGATCAAATATCCGACATTCTTATGTCGGTTCAACTCAAGCTTCAAGGACCAAACTTCCCACAACTTTCGAGATATGCTCTTGTGCCGGTCTCTCCGCCACAAGAAGATTCCCACGATCTCTTCAAAGATCTCTCCATGGCACGTGGCAGCCACCCTCTGCGCGGCGCCTCGGTTCTGGTGCACAGACAGACGAATCTTTGCGCGCATGCCGCGCACGTCACGCGTGCCCCACGAGCTGTCGCGTCCCACGCGCACTCAAGTGCTTTGACAGCACCGCCCGCGTCTAACCGCACCACTCCTCGATTTTCGCGCCAATTACTGCGCCACGAACCGCGCCACGGACGGTTGCCATTCTGCGGCCCACGATGTGGCCGGTCGTGTGGCCGTTATTACCGCAAACTGCGCGATCGTGCGCGGTTAATCCTCACGCCCGTTATAGGGATCGTGCGCGATTAATCGCTAACCGCACGCGCATCCGCGCCTATAAATAGGGGAGCGGAGCACCCCCATCTTCCTCTTCTTCCACCTCTCTCGCATTCTCCTCCTACCTCCTTGCGCTGCAGCCACCGCCGCCGCTGCGCAGAGTATTCCACCGCTGTTCGACGCCGGAGCTCGCAAACCTCCGTCGACCCGAGCTCCACGCGCCGCCGCCGAGCCAACCTCGCCACCGGTACGCCCTTCTCCTTTCACTGCGCGCCGCCGCCGCAACTCCGGCGAGCGGTGCACCCGCAATACCTCCACGGCCATCTCTTCCGCTCTTGCATAGATTTATCTTAGATCTTCTCCGTAGATCCCTTTTTCTAGTTGCAGCTTAGATCTTCTTTAGCTCTTCCCCGTAGATCTTCATTCTAGGTTTCTTGCACATATCTTCTTGTTTCTCATAGATTCTTGTTTAGATCTTTCTCTTAGATTTTATAGTTACTTTCTTGGTAGATTTCTTTCCTCCGCCGTGTAAATGTTGAAAGGCTCACCGCCGGTGAACTTGCGCCCTTTTTTGCAGATTTCACGGCCGGCACGGGTACCAAGTTTTCACTTCCTCGCCGCGCCACCGAGATGTCGTCTAGCAGCGCCGCGGATCCCGCCGACGTTGCCGTCGAGGAAAGCGAGCGCGCCGGATGGGAAGGCTCGGATGTTTCCCAAGCCGAGATAGATTGGCTGATCCGGACCAAGCGAATCCCGACACAAGTGATATGCCGGATTCCCGGCACAGAGGCCGAGCCGGATCTGCAAGCCATTGAACGCGTGGTCTTCGTCGCGCACTTCGAGTGCGGCTTCGGACTCCCGGCGAGCCCATTCTTCTGGGCTTTCACAAATTTCATCTTCAACCCCACCATCTCCCAGCGAACGCCATCACCACCCTCTCGGCGTGCGTTTCTTTCTCCGAGGGATACCTCGGACTCTGGCCCACCGTTGAGCTTTGGGCCAAGTACTTCCAACTCCGGAAGCAGAGTGTCCCGAATCCGGATAAGACCCTCCCCAAAGAAATGACTCCTTGCGGCGCTGCCACAATTATGCCTCGGAAGAACTCCATCTTTCCGAAGATCCGAGGCTTAGAGTCCTGCCGGAAGTGGCAGCGTACGTTTTTCTACGTGAAGAGCCCGGAGCATGCCGACCTCCTCAACTTGCCGGCATTCAGTCTCGCTGCTCCCACGGAGCAGCACCAATGGAACTTTAACCCGAAAGATACGAACCTCGAGATCAATCAAATTCACAAGTTGGTCAATCAATTTGTGGGGGAAGGTATGACGGGCGATGATCTCTTGAGGACATTTATCAGCCGCCGAGTGTCCCCCCTCCAAGCCCGGGTTCACAAGATTTGCCACATGAGCGGCCAATACGATCCAACTCGGATCAGCACCCACGAGCTGACCAAACCCGAGGTCAGAAGACGCGTCAAGGCAATTGCCAGAACGACGATGGATGTCGAATGGGAATAGGGTAAAGAACCCCACAATAGAACTCGGCTTCCTGAGAATGTAAGTAATTTGCAAACTAGACCGACATTTCTTGCTTGCCGGGACAACTGTTATGTCGGCACCGTACTTGGCTCCCCGTATAACTTGGTCTTTCTCTGCCTGTTTTGCAGAGATTCGCTCGGCAAGCAAAGGAAGACGGAGCGGACCCCTCCGCCAAGTGGGGCAAAGATCTACCTGCCCCGGCCGCCACCGAGGTAGAAGACCCGGACGATGAGGATCATATGCCGATTCCGGCAGCTGGCGCCCCTACCTCGGGTAAGCCTCGAGCCCGAGCCTCAATCAGAGATTGGTCAGATGACGATGACGATGACTGTGAAATTTTAGAGGCACTTGATGTTCGTCCCATCGCATTTGCTCACCCACTATCCTCGGCATCAGCTAACCCGGGCGGCCCTGTTCCGAGTACACGCCCTGCTACTACGGGCAAACAAGGCGGATCTCGCAAGCGTGCAGAGATCGGTACCTCGAATACCGGGACCTCCACATCCTCAGATCCAGCAGCGCCGAAAGCGAAGTGGCAGAAGAAAGTAGCGGTTAAGCCGCCACGGGTCAAGACGACACTGCCAGTTACTCAAGGGTAAGATACTCTTTGCCGATATACACTCGTTTCCCTTTCTTCCTTTTTCCGGGATAATCTTTCCCCGAGATGACATTTTTTCTTGTTTCAATGCAGTGATGCCCTTGAGGTTAATCAGAGCGCATCCTCCATGCGCTCACCCCTTCCGACTGCAGCGGAACCTCGGTCAACTGACTCCGGGGTACACACCACCCCAGCCGTCATACTGCTGCCGGCTTCTGATGCCGCACTTGGAGGAGGCCAAGACGCCCCAGAAACCGAGGTCATGGACTTGGTTAACACCGATATCTCGGCCCCTGACCGAGATGCTGATCTCGATGCCGGCAACAAGGACTCCGCGACGGAGCGAACCGTCACTCCGACGGCACCGGATCAGTAGCAACAACAACGGCAACAACAGCAATACCAGCAGCAAGATCAACAGCAACAGCAGCAAGATCAACAGCAACAGCAACCGCAGCAAGAGCAGCAGCCACAGCAGCAGCAGCCATCGCCACCACCGACATCTCCCACACCGGCATCCCAGAAGCCAGCCTCAGTGCCAAATTCGACACTGCCATGCCAATCGCCCTATCCGCTGCCGAGCCAATTGGCCACTGGAAAATTGCCGCTTATCCCGGATAAGCAACTGGTGGTGACTCCAACCCACTCCTCGAGCTACCAGCAACTAGTTGCCAGAGTCTCCAAAGCCGGCACATCTATTTCGGAGTTCCCCCGTCTGCGCACTCAAAGCGGCAACAGCTTGGGCTCGGTGGCGCACTACAACATGGATTGGAACGCCGCTGATACCAGCGAGGTTTCCTCCCATAATCCGGTTGCCCGGCACTCAGTTGGCCCAAGCCACGTTGCGCAGTCCATACACGCGCTGCAGGTTGCAGTCCTCAATGCCAGCAAGGTCACAGAGGTACACCTTCCTCGGCTCAATGCTTTTTTCTTTTATAATCAATCACAGATATACATTATCCCCAGTCCCCGAGATTCGGGTCGAGTAGTTGATGCTCAACCGAGTAAAGACCACTCGGCGTGAATCTTCACAAAAACTCAGTATCCATTCCACTTCCAAAAAACTCCGACATGCAGTCCACTTCCAAAAAATTCCGATATCCAGTCCCCGAGATTCATGTCGAGTTTACTCAGCGTGAATCTTCACAAATTTCCAACATGCAGTCCCGAGACTCATGTCAAGCTTACTCGGCGTGAAACCTCACAAATTTCCGACATGCAGTCCCCGAGACTCATGTCACGCTTACTCGGCGTGAAAGCTCACAAATTTCCGACATGCAGTCCCCGAGACTCATGTCGAGCTTACTCGGCGTGAATCTTCACAACAATAATAACACTTTCCTTTTTTCAGGATTGCACCAACACTCGGACTGAGGTGTTCAAGAAGTTGCTCTTGGAGCACAGGAAACTCAAGAATTCCCACAAGCAGCTGCATGAGGAGTTGAAGAAACGCGACGACGCGCACAATGTTGCGCTCAAAAAGGAAAAAAACGAAGTGTCTCGGCTCCAGAAGGAGCTTGAAGCGGTTCAGAATCAAAAAGCTGAGACAGAGAAAGCTGCCGCTGCGGAGAAGAAACAACGGGAAGAGGACGCTCAGAAGCATAAAGAGCTCTTCACCCAGACCGAGGGTCGCGTCACCTCGGCTCAAGAAGAGCTAGATGCCCTCAAGGCTAAATGTGACGGCTGGTTGAAGGAGCTCACCCGGATCAACAATGAAATGGACAGTAAGTTTCCTTTATCTTTTCTCTTCATTTCTTTTGCCTCTACCGACATTAGATTTATGCCGGTATATGACTAAACTTGGTGGTAGCTTTTCTTTCTTCTTCGAGCACTTTGCCCATTCCAAGGCCGCTGCTACCAATATTACCAACAAGGCGCGGGAACAGAGGGCAAGAACTGGCCCGATCCCGGAGGAATGGGACATTGAAGACCATCTGACTACTCTTAACGCTCGTATCTGTCCTCTGAAGATCATTGGCACCGAGCTCCTCGAAGCTGGTATCCGGGTTTAGCGGGTTCTATGGCCGGGGTGCACGCCTCCAGTCACCGTTGCCGAGTTATCCCAGTGCCTGCTGGGCGCGGAGGCAAGACTCCGAGAGTGGAGATCTTCCTCAGCACATGCCGGCGCAGACCAAGCTTTGACTTTCGTGCTCTCTGGTACGAGTCAATCAAGCTTGATGCAGTGCGGTCCCTGCGCCAAGGCTCAAAATGGACTTCAGATCCGACACTGATCGAGAGCCGCAAGGAGGCAGCCTCCTTCATGGCCAGCTATGCTCCCACTCGAAATTTCCTTCCTGGTCCAGCCTACTCGGAGGATGAAGAAGATGACGAGGATGATGAAGAGGGTGATGACGAGGAAGATGACATTGATGAGGAGATCGAGGTCGAAGCTCCCGACACTGCTACTGCCGGAGCAGCCGACACTGCTGAGCCGACCGCGACCGACATCTCTGAGAACCCGGCAACGAACACCTCGGTCGAGCCAGCGACCGAGATTGCTCCTGAAACTCGCACCGCTCCTACTGCTCTGAGCTCCTCCGAGGCAGCTGCCTAAACTTATCACAAGCTGAACCATTAAATCCCTGGAATGTCGGGTGCAAATGTATATATACTCTTTAAATTTTTATCAGTACTACTCTATCATGCTAGTTTCAACTAGACAGGCTTGATGCCGGATCACCTTTCACCGAGTCCCCGAGTTTACTTTCTTGTTTTACTATACTTAGTAATCTTTGCTCTTGTCTACCATTCAGGCGTTCGACAGTCGAGTCACAAGATCAAAATTATAGCATACAATACTTGTAAATTTTGAGGTAAGGTTTAGAGTCATCCGACACAAAGATATACCAAATCATTTTTGGACCGAGTCCCCGAGTTTGTTTTCATGTTTACTATATACCATAACCTCTGCTCTTGACTGCCATTTTGGCGTTCGTCAGTCGAGTCACAAGATCACAACAAAATAGCATACATTACTTGAACTTTGAGGCAAGGTTTAAAACCATTCGGTATAGGGACAACACAGATAAAACATAGATAAAACACATGCATATAGACAAAGGCAGTCCCCGAGTTTCTTTTCGGAGTGCCAACATTTCATTCAAAGGAAACCGAGATACATACATTGCGCCCTTAAGAGTAGAAGGGACGGAGTAGAGCTACATTCCAGGGTCGTTTGGTTTCCTCTCCGGATTTGTCCATCTTGTTCTTCATTGCTACCTGTGCATCTATAAGATAATATGCATCATTGTGCAGAGCCTTGCTTACAATGAACGGTCCCTCCCATGGAGGTGATAGCTTGTGCATGCCGGCTTTGCGCTGCACCAGCCTAAGCACCAAATCTCCTTCTCGAAAAACCCGAGGTTTTATCTTCCGGCTATGATAGCGGCGGAGATCTTGCTGATATATCGCTGACCGAGATAAGGCCAGCTCTCGTGCTTCTTCGAGCAAATCGACATCATCCTCTCGGGCTTCTTTTGCCTCGGTTTCTGTGTACAGAGTAACTCTTGGCGAGTCATACTGTATGTCGGTCGGCAGGACCGCTTCTGCTCCATAGACCAGAAAAAATGGCGTATAGCCGGTTGATCGATTCGGTGTGGTCCTAAGACCCCACAGTACTGCTGGTATCTCATCTATCCAACAACCCGGAGTTCGCATCAGTGGTTCCATCAACCGAGCTTTGATGCCGGATAGCACCAATGCATTTGCTCTTTCCACCTGCCCATTGGACTCCGGATGCGCCACCGATGCAATGTCAAGTCGGATTCTGCTTTCAGCACAGAACCGAGCAAAGGCTCCCACAGCAAAGTTTGTGCCATTATCCGAGATAATGCTGTGTGGGTAACCATATCTCAAAATGATGTCTTTCAAGAAAGACACAGCTGTGTGACCGTCACATTTGCGGATTGGCTTCACCTCGATCCACTTGGTAAACTTGTCCACCATTACCAGCATATGAGTCATGTTACCTCGGGCTGGTCTGAATTCTCCCACCATATCCAGACACCAGACAGCAAAAGGCCAAGTGATGGGAATAGTCTTGAGTGCCGAGGCTGGCATGTGGATCTTGTGAGCAAATCTCTGACATCCTTGACACTTCCTCACGATATCTTCTGCCTGTTGCAAAGCTGTGGGCCAGTAGAACCCATGCCGGAATGCCTTAGCAACCAATGCTCTTGAGCAAGCATGATGACCACATTCTCCTTGATGAATTTCCAAGAGCATCTCTTGCCCTTCCTCCGGTTCAATGCAACGCTGCAGCACTGTGGTTGCACTTCTCTTGTACAACTCTATGTTGATGATGGTATATGCTTTGGATCTTCTTTGCACTCGCCTGGCCTCGGCTTCATCACTTGGCAAACTCCCATCCATCATATAGGACATTATAGGCTGTGCCCATCCTGGTACAGGACGCACAGGAAATATCGGTTCATCCACCTCCATTGCCTCAACCGACATTGCATCCTCCGACATATACTGGTCAGTCCCCGAGTTCTGCCAAGCAGTCCCCGGGTTCTCCCAAATGCATCCGACATCGACGTCCATGGGAACAATCAGACTCCGGTTTCTTCGGGATAAAGATTGACTCGGACTCGGGCGATGGTTTGATTGATGGCTTCCTCAAATGCTCCAAGGATATGCCGGGTGGGATTGGATCCCGAGATGAACCTAGCTTGGACAGTACATCGGCGGCTTCGTTTTCTGCCCGAGGTATATGCTTGACTCGCAACCTTCAAAGAACCCCGAGATCTTCTGGACATGAAACCGATATAACGCCATGTTGGCGTCTAAAGCATCCCAATTTCCCGAGACTTGCTGCACCACCAGATCCGAGTCTCCGAAGCATTCTATCCGGCGAATACCAATTTCCTTGGCCACATTGAGCCCATGAACAAGTGCCTCATACTCGGCCACATTGTTAGATGCCGCAAAATGAATCTGCAACACATATCTCAGTTGATCCTGCTTAGGCGAGGTAAGGACTACCCCGGCACCTAAACCAATTTTCGTCCTGGAACCATCAAAGTGCATTCTCCAGTAATTGGAGTCAGGCAATGGTGGCTCATATTGCATCTCGGCCCAATCCACAAAGAAATCAGGCAGTGCCTGAGATTTGATGGCATCTCTTCTTTCATAATGTGGCGTATAAGGAGCCAGCTCAATGGCCCATTTGGCTACTCGGCCACTTGCATCTTTGTTACCAATGATTTCCGAGATAGGAGCTTCACACACCACTGTGATTGGATGCTCTTGAAAGTAATGCTTTAATTTCTTGACCGCCATATAGACGCCATATGTCATTTTCTGGTAGTGAGGATAATTTTGCTTGGACAACGAGATCACCTCGCTCAGATAATATACCGGCCTTGCACGGTTTTGCCATCTTCTTCTCGCTCCACTACCACTACGACACTCACAACCCGGTTTGTGGCTGCAATGTAGAGCAACATCGGCTCTTTGGGTAATGGTGAGGCCAATATCGGCGCAGTTGCCAACATCTTTTTTAGCTCAGTGAACGCCGCATCCGCTTGCGGGGTCCACACAAATGTGTTACTTTTCTTCATTAGTTGGTATAAAGGCAATGCCTTTTCTCCCAACCTACTAACAAACCGACTTAACGATGCCAAGCAACCAGTGAACTTTTGCACATCCTTGAGATTATTCGGCAACCTCATGCTCTCAATAGCACGGATTTTGTCGGATTTACCTCGATACCTCGGCTCGACACGAGGAAACCGAGTAACTTGCCTGCCGGCACACCAAAGGTACATTTGTCCGGGTTAAGTTTTATCCGGAATCTCCTTAGATTCGCGAATGTTTCTCTGAGATCATCAATCAGAGTGGATTTCTCCTTAGTTTTGATGACAATGTCATCGACATACACCTGCACATTTTTGCCTATTTGATCATGCAAGCATTTTTGCATACATCTTTGGTAAGTAGCACCAGCATTTCTCAAACCAAATGTCATGACACGATAGCAATAAGCCCCGTACGGGGTAATAAAAGCAGTTTTCATTTGATCAGCAGGGTTCAGCGGTATCTGGTGAAAACCAGAATATGCATCTACAAAGGATAACAGCTCACACCCGGCTGTGGAATCGATCACTTGATCAATCCGAGGCAGCGGGAATGGATCCTTAGGACATGCCTTGTTCAAGTTTGTGAAATCAATACACATGCGCCACACAATGGCCACGTTCGGGTCATCCTTTTTCTTTTCCACCATGATGAAACCAGCCGCAAGTAACCTGGCCAGTTCATCACCTATCACTTTCCTCCTGTCATCCGAGAGACGACGCATGGGTTGCTTCACCGGTTTCATATCTGGCCTGACAAATAACGAGTGCTCAGCCAACTCCCTCGGAACACCTGGCAGGTCCTGATTTGACCATGCAAAGATATCCCGATTCTCACGGAGGAAGTGACTGAGCTCGCCTTCCTATTTCTCCGTTAACCCGGTACCAATGATGACGTTGTGGTCCGGGAACGCCGGGTCAACGTTGATCTTCTTCGTCTCCTTCGGCACCTGGAATGCCGCATTCTGCTCCGGGTTACTCATACCCGGCATACCGAGTTGCGCGGACTGCGCCAACGCCACCACTTCATGGATCTTCTTCTTCTGTGCAGCAATGATTAATGACTCGGCCAGACACGAGCCAGCCGAGGCACACTGCAAGGAACGCTTGTAATCACCCGAGATGGTGATGATGCCATTAGGACCCGGCAGCTTCATCTTGAGGTAAGCCACATGGGTAGAAATCATGAACTTGGCCAGTGCCGGTCTGCCAAGCAAAGCATGATATGGACTCTCGAGGTCCACCACCTCAAACTGGATGCTCTCAGTTCGGCAGTTGTCCTTGGTGCCAAACAACACATCGACCCAAATCTTGCCCATAGGTGCACACGAGACACCCGACACTATACCATGAAAGGTCGTAGAACTCGGCTGCAGCATGTTTGCCGAGATACCCATCTTCACCATGGTGTCTCGGTACATGATGTTGATGGCACTCCCATTGTCAATGAGAACTCGGGTGAACCTGACATTAATGGTGGGCCCAATGAATGTCGGATCCACCACCAGAGCATAACCTCCCGGGCTTGGCATGATCGGGGATGGTCCTTCATACTCCAGCTGATCTCCTGATCAGACCAGTGCATATACTTCGGCACAGCCGGCATAACTGCGTTTACCTCGAGTGCACGCCGGTTCAAGCTCTGCTTGTCAGTTGGCTCGGTCACAAACACCACATAGCTCTGGTGAGCCTCTCTATAATCACCCTGGCGATATTCACCCTGGCCACCGGGACCAGCATTGCCATTGTTGCCTCCGACATTTACTTGGTTGACAGGTCTCGGAGCTGGAGGCCTCTGTGCCGGTGCATTCACGGGAATTGCGTTTGCTCCGGTGAGCGGTAGTGCTTGCCTCTGTTGAGGATATGCCGCTGGAGGCCTCTGAGGTGCCCCATCTGATTTCCTCCGGAGCCTCCCCCTTCCTTCAATGTGCGCTGATACCAGCTGCACTGCCGGGTTGAATGATTGGCCGGCCTGCGAGGATCATGCGTGTGATAGCTGCACGGCCCATCCAGCATTGCCTCATAGGTCAATGGCTTTTTCTGGTCACTCCACGGTCTCTTCCCTTCTTGATTTTGGCCCCAAGCAGGCCACTGGTCCTCTGACGCTGGCTAGCGCCGGCATCTGGCTGGTTTTGCTCCACTGCTGCAACTTGATTCGAACCGTATCGGTAATCCGGACGGTCATCTCTCCTTTTGTTTCCGAAATCCCCACGGCCACCTCGGTTGGCTGGTCCGGGTCCATTGTTGACCGGGTATCTTCTACTTGGTTCCACCGAGTTCAGCATGGGCTGCATCGGATCACCCAGTGCATAGCTATCCGCAATCCGGATTGTCTCTGCCAGGGTGGCCGGCATCTCCCTTTGCAACTTCTGCCAGAGCATGGAGCCATGTCGGCACCCTTGAGCAAACCATGAAATGGCCTGCGCTTCAACAACTCCTTCACAGGAATTGCGAATAGTACTCCACCGGGTCAAGTAGTCCCGGTCAGTTTCATCCTCCCTCTGCTTGCACATGGCAAGTTGCTGAGGACGATTCGGCCTCTTGTATGTGCTGGAGAAATTACTAACGAAGGCTTCTTCAAAGTCCAGCCAGCAGTCAACGCTGCCCTCTCGCAAGTTGTTCAGCCAGATCCGGGCTGGCCCCTCCAACATTTGCGGGATATACCTCACCGCCCATCGGCGGTTTCCTCCCGCGATATGTACTGCCGACACATAATCTGTCAGCCAGTCTTCCGGCTTAGTACTGCCGTCATATGTCTTTGCGCCTCGGTTCAATTGAAAGTGCGGCACCGGTGGCTCCCTCATGATCCGAGGTCCAAAGCATGCAGGGCCAGGTGGGCCTTGCTCTTCCAGCATCTTGGACATAAAGATTCTGTCCAACTTGTAGCGTGCATCATTTGGTGACAACTGGCGAGGTCCCAGCCGGGATCCCAGTGGACCTTCATATCTTTGATACCCGGCTTTCTCCATAGCCGAGTAACCATCATCATAACGGTTGGCCACCTGGTCAACACCCTGTGGCTGCTGAACATGCTCGATATTCTGCAGCTGCCGGGCGGGATTTCGTGTCGGATACCGAGGTGGATAACCTCGGCCAGCCGAGTTAACTATTCCGGCATCTGGATCGCCCGGACCGGGATTGCTTTTACCCCGGCCGGCACTGCCTCGCCCGGCTAACTGTTTTCCGGCATATGCCGGATCATATGTCTGTATCTGCTTGTTTTTACCGGAGTTTACACTCCGGTCACGATCTCCACCGACATGCGGTGATGAAGCTTGCCCCTTAGATCCTCCACTGGCTGCCTTAGCCGAGTAACAATCTGGGACCCACATGCAACTGTGTTAGCCTTAAGATAGGCCTCATTTTGCCGCACAGCAACACCTACTAGCTCGTCAACCGGTCTTGCTGCTTACGGAGAGCTTCTCCGGATAAACCAGATAACTCGGCTCTTGCTGCCTCGGCAGCTCTAAGAGTCTTAGCAGGGAACTATATTTGGGCTTTTCAGCCGACATGTGACTAGGAGTTTTACTAGAACTTGATCTACCATCTATAGCAATCTCGGTATTGAGGCCTCTACCCCTTTTACGCACATCCTCTATGCGACTAGGACGAGCAGCTATCGGAGTTAAACCATGAGCTTTGTTATACTCACGGAAGGTTATCTCGAATTCTCTCCTTATCTGAGACATTGAGAGAGCCTCCTGATGCAGGTTCTGACGATGCGACTCCAACTCGGCTTCCGTCAGGGCAGCATCTGTACCGGCAGCTACCGGCACAGCCAGCTTCTCGATCATATCCTCGAGAGGAACCGGCCTAACCGGTACCTCGGATGTACCGGCCTGGTCACGGAGGTTCTCCCTCCTCTCCAGCGAAAGTTTCGTCGATCTGGTGGTCTTGGCGGCAGGTTTGCCGGCATCTCCTTTGCCGGGTTCTCCTTTGCCGGTTTCTCCTTTACCGGCACCACCCGCAGAGCCGGTCATCCTGACCTCTGCGCAGCTCCCGGGGCGAGCGCTACGCCGGCCGTGAGCCGCACAGACAGCAGGAGGATCCTCGGCTACAAGCACCTGCTCCGGTTACTTGCAGACGAATTCAGTGGCGGCGTAGATCTCGAACGTCCCGAAGAGGACGAGGCAGCCGTTCCTCGGAATCGGCCTGCTACCGAAGCATCCCGCGTTGTCGCTGATGAAGTTCAGCGTGCCGAGTCTGTGGACAAGGCCACTGACCACGCGCTCGCCTGAGGCGATGATGGAACCCGTCCGGATGAACACACCAGCCAGCGCCGCTGCTGGCCCCACGGTGGGCGCCAACTGTCGTGGTGGTATCACGGCAGATGCCATAGGATGGCTTAAGTTGGGGCCGATGGACGCTGGTGGAACCGGGGAAGGATAGCGCGCTAAGGAGCGCACACGGAAGACACAGAGCACACCGCGATCTACCCAGGTTCAGGGCCCTCGTGAGGAGGTAAAACCCCTACTCATGCCTGTCTGTCTCACTATATCAGGATATCATGAATACAAAGGTGCTCCCCGAGCTGTATGCTCTCAGCTATGGTGAAACTCTCAAGGAAGAAGAATCAAGCAGTGAGGGAAAAGATCTCTCAGCACCTCTCTCTCTGTCTCTCTCAGAGTAAATGTCTCGCTCGTCGTCTCTCACGCAGGAGGGCCTGGGGTACCTTATATACTGGTACCCCGGATCACCGGAGCGGTGCCGTACGCTAAGCTGTAGCCACGCTCCTCTGTATCAGC
Organism: Poa pratensis; assembly: GCA_947311845.1. Taxonomy (NCBI): domain Eukaryota; kingdom Viridiplantae; phylum Streptophyta; class Magnoliopsida; order Poales; family Poaceae; genus Poa; species Poa pratensis. The sequence goes on from CAMZMU010000106.1 coordinate 6,118,005, forward strand.
AACTCGGTCATGATTGTGTCCTCTGCAGTGGACAGGACGTGGCCTGCCCATACCTCGTGTCCTGTTCCCATGTACGCCTGTGGTCAGCGATGGATGTGACCCGCCATGCCTGGTACTCCTGTTCCCACATACACTTGTGGTCAGCGACGTGCGTGACCGGTCATCTCGTACCCGCGCCATTCTGCACGCCACGCTCCCGTGTCAGACGGGATGTGACATGCATTGACTTCCAATCCGACACAATGTGCCTCCTCTCTTTAACCCGGCATGGATATGCCGGATTCCCTTTCCTGAATATTCTCCCCTGCACATAAGAAAAAACACAAGATACCGACATACATATGTCGGTCATTATAACTCGGTCAGAATATGTCGGCTAGGTATGTCGGCCACCGTATCTCGACCACCGTATCTCGGTAATCATATGTCGGTTTTTACCAACATCATAACCCGGCCCCTTCTAAGCCCGGTTAAGTCGGTTTTACCGTACCTCGGTCCACTCTTGGACATTGCTTATACCATATCATGACCCTACCCGAGGGTAGCCCCCCGACAGTATCTGGGTATCTTCTTGTTTATGTATCGCTAATGAAGCAAGCACTAGCCAACCGAGCGATAATTTAAGAGTAATTGAACTAAACGCAGCAATTCTTGACCCGAGAAATGGCTACGCTGCCACTTAAATATTCAGACCTGGCTATGTCGTGACGTACGTACTTAATTAACTAAAGCAACTAAACTAAAAATAAAGGGTTAGAACTCTAGCCACCCATGTGTCAACAAAAAGTTTGGCATATCTCACACCAAAATGTCTGCCGACGTGTATACATGTCGCTTTTAGTCCGTTATATGACCAGTGACAGTGGAACCGCTGCATAATCAGTAATTAATCTACATCTATATTTAATTAGTGCATACGGGTATAATAAAGTGGAGTGTATCAAGTGGGAATAATTTGTTCTTGGAGTATATGTAAGATAATATAGGATCGAGCTTCGATTCCGACCTATCCATTTGTATTGATAACAGTACACTGACAACATAATTATCTATCAGTTTATCAGCTGGACCTGGACAGCCCCTTTTGTTGAAGGTATAGCTAGTATGCTCCAGTTTAGAATGTGCATAAGTAGTTATTTAGGGGGTTAATTAGATTCTAACAGCGCCAACTAGGTGAGTCGATCAACCAATTATAATTTATTCCCTAGTAACGTTTCAAAAAAGAAATTTGTTCCCTAGTTAGTGCGTGGCAGCTCCAGCCAGAAAGATAACGTATTACTTGAGCTAGCGTGGCGATGTATATGGATATGTGATGGGACTGTTTAGTCAGAACGTGCTATTACTCTGAACGTATTACTCTGATTCTGTCGAATGCAGCAGGCTCACTTCGTAGACATCTATCTCTCTTGTTCCTTCTTTCTTTTACACAAGAGGCATCTATCTCATCTTCCTTCGGGGCAAAGGCCGTTTTTGGTCTTCTCTAAGGAATACTAGGAAAATTTACGCGGCGACACGCCGCGTCCGTGTGGAAACCTGTCCGGGAAAAGGAAAAGCAGATAAACATGCTTGAAATATATTTGAAATTTTCCTGAATGTTGTTGAATTTTTTTGGAAAAACAATATTTTCTGGGGGAAAAATATTTATGGGGAAAATCTCCAACCAATTTTGTATGGAAAAAATTTAAATTTATAAAATTTGTTGAATATTTTCTGGAGGGAAAATATTTTTTTGAAAAATCTGCAACAAATCTTGTATCAATTCTATTATGAAACTTGTAAAAATTGGTGAATATTTTTTTTGGGAAGAAACAAATATATGAAAAACTGATCGTCTACATTGCGCGTAACGTGGGCGCCTCGAGGGAACGCTGAGAAAAACTATTTTAAACTTGTAAAAATTGTTGAATGTTTTTCAGGGAATTTTTTTTATTGGGAAAATTCAAATTACATGCCGCGCCCCTGGCGTTGGTTAAGCTGTGAATATGGTTAGATTCGCTGTCAGCATGGTTGTTGAAAGTTGTGGTTGAGAATTACTGTTAAATGAAAGTCGTGTCGGTGAATTATTGTCAAACAAACGTTCCGCATTTGAGAATTGGTGGCGTATTGAAAAATATTGTCATAATGTAGGAGCACTAACTTCGGAAAATTAAGTTGTGTTTAAAATCTATTGCCGAGTAGGTTTGAAAATAACGGCAGAAAAAAAGTCAACGCAAATTATTTTTGATAGGTATATATAGGTAATTATGGCAGTAAAATCTTAGCAAAAAAGTTGTGTCGAAAATTATCGTCGAAGAGGCTAAAAATCCGGAAAGGTGCGGCAAAAAAAATCGTTGAAGAGGGTGTGAAAAAAATACCATGTAGAAGGTTTTTTTGGAGGTAGGTATAGTTAACGACAGTACGGAAATTTTAAACGAAAATGCGAGTCAATTTTTTTGTCGAAAAGGCTAAGATGAGGAACGAAGGAGGAAAAAACTTGCCATGTTACTGTTTGTAAACTACAACTGTTTCTCGGTATTTTATATGTGTACTGCTTGTTGGCATTCGTCGGTAGCATTGTTGTTTCGGCGTGGACTCGTTGCGGCGCGGTTAGTTAAAAAATAGCGAGATGTACAGTGGCAGACACTATTTCAGCTAAAAAATACGACCAAAAATACAATTGGAAAATCTAAACTTGCTTCAAAAGTGTGTGAATACGGTTGGAAAATTGTAGACAAAAAATATGCCAAAACTTATTGTCAAAAAGCTTTAAAAGCATTAAAAACTCGAAAATGGCTAAAGAAAAATACCGTTAGAAAGTCTAAACTTATTTGGAAAATAGACCTGTGTAAACGCGTTTGGAAAATTTTAGGTAGGAAAAATATGTCGAAAACTATTGTGGGTGAACGATTCCCGTTTCACATTTTTTGGAAAACGCGAGGACTTTTATGCTAAAGAAGCGGCGTGTGTGGGCTTTTTCGTGTGTTTTGTACCGGAGGACCAATTCACAATTTTTGAAAAACACGGGAACACAATGTAGAAGTGCACATCGGGGATTTGTAATACAACGAATTTGAAGATTAGAGAGAAATATGTATATGTCCGTCAAAATAAAAAGGTTAGAGCATGAAAGTTGTTCGGAAGGGTGATATTCATCTACTCGTGGAAGGAAAATTCAAACGGGTGGCTGGGTGTGACGAATTTGACAAAATTTGTCAGACGTTTTTGCGAATTCGGATCTAAAATTAAGCAGATAGGGTCGACGAAACTCGAAACCGATCACGGGAATGGAACCTACTCGTCGACGCGCATATTTTTCGTGTACACCTTTTTTTTTTTTAAAAAAAAAACCCAAAAAATACAGCACGCCGTCACTGTTCATGCTGCCGCGGCGCCATCTGGGCCGTCCGTTGCTCCGATCGGACGGCCCAGGAAGCCACGACGTGGCCTGCCCGATAGGCTGCTGAAATCCTCAGCCTCCGATCGGACGGCCCAGGAAGCCGCGACGTGGCCTGCCCGATAGGCTGCTGAAATCCTCAGCTTTGATATATAGATAGATATTTGTACTTTCCAGCCTGTTGTCTATTCTTTTGGACCAACTATCGAATACCTCAGCCGATAACCTGGGCCATAAAGCTTGATCAATCCTTTGTGCCGGCCCACAACACCATTGTAGGTATTTGGCCCAATATTTCATTATCCGTCACCCTACGCGGGAAGTAATGGGACGCAAATCCTATATGCCGCCTGCTGCGGTGCGGCTGGATCGTCAGCCGAAGGATTCCGGAGAGGCCCGACCCATTTAGGCAGTTTCGTTTTTCGATTGTCTTTCTGTTATTTTCTTCCCTTTTTCTTTTTTATGTCTGTTTTATTCTTTTATTTTTTTCGTTTTCACCTTTTAAACCCAGAAAACCTATTTAGAGAATATTTAGATTACAAATATTCATGTTTGAAAAAAATTCAGATTTTAAGAAAACACAAAAAGAAAAAACTTCATAAAAAAGAAAAGAGAAGGGAAAAATACCTGATGACCCCGCCCAACAGAGTGCTCGGGGTGCGTGGTGCGCCCGTCATATAGGAGCACCCGTAACGGGAAGCTACACGTGCGTGGAACTGCTGACCCATGAAATTATATTTGTATTTATGTTCCCACTAATTTCTTTTTATTCCAACGTTTAAATATACAAATATAACGCATTTTACAAATATAATTTTGTATTTTCAAGATATATAGTTTTATGTTTTGACGTTTTGCTACACATTAAAAATATGAAATGTGATTGTGAATTGAGCTTAATAAAAATATTGGAATTTCATATTGAATATTAATTAATGTTTTCTATAACAATATCACCACAATAGCCTATGGACTTTGGGGGTAAAGTCCATTTTTTGTTAGAAGGCACAAGCTACAAGTGCCAGAAAAACTTTATTTCCCGGTAGATCGACTTTTCTCGATTTCTAGAAACGACAACGCGAGAAAATCTATGTGGTAGGGTTTATCGCCACAATAAATGTGCCATGGTAAGTGGACAACAAGACTGGGACTTGTAAATGTCTTGTTATGTGAAGGGTGGCATATATGAACGTGTCGTAGAATCTACACGATGTTTACGTTGCGTCCAACTCAATCCCATGACAGAAACTGGTCATATCAAAACATGATAAGAGGTGTGTCTCACCACCATAGACGAACCAGGTGGACTCATTATGAGCCCTTTGAGTAACCACAACCCATATACATTTGTGCTTCAGTTGACCATGGGCCCATAAAACAAACCATAATCACCGTTGCCAAAGCCAGTTTCATACATAAGCAAGGAAGCTCACCTACATCCCCACTCTCCACGTCGTTGCACTCCGAACTCCTCACCCCCACTCCCCACTCGCTGCTTTCAAACCCTAACTAGTTGTACTCTCCTCCATTGCTACTAGGCTCACCATGGTGAATAAGGCATGCAAAACGACGAGTTTCTTAAGGGTGTCAGAAAGAAAAAAGATAACCTTCCTAGATATAAGTGAACCCTCTAGGTTTTGCGAAATGATGAGGGGCTCTAAGCCCCTCATTTTTTGAAATTTATAATGAAGAATAAAATCAAAGCCATTAGAAAAGAATGTAAGAAATAGATCCAATAAAGAAATAGTATGCATGTAAGATATGTAATTATATATATGAACGAACTAAACTGGAACTATAGATCAATAAAATGGACCAAATGATATTTTGTATTTGAATATGTGCCCTTGTTGACACGTGTATTGCGAAAAGGTGATTCTTTTGATCATTCCTTTATCAGAAGCTTTTGCCCTAAGCGCTTTGATCAGTTTGCATTTTCTCCTTCGATTGGTGCATCTGGGGTTTGATTGTGTTACGAAACAGTGCTATTTTCAGAGGAGAGTTATTGGAAATTCACAGTTCTGCTATTCGTTTGAAATTCACTTCAGTTCATAATCCTGGGATCTGGTTAATGTATATGGGCCTTGGGCTAGGATAGAAATATATAATTTTTTCACTTGGCTTTATAATTTACAAATACCAAGCAATCACAACTGGCTAATTTTGGGGAATTTTAATTTCACCAGATCAGTGGAAAACAGAAATAAACCTGTAGCTAATATGAATGGTATTTTCCTTTTTAATGACACATTAGTCATTGGAGTTGCAAGAATTACCTGTAAATGGGAGGGCATATACATGGACTAATATGCAAGAGTAATCTTTATTGGAACAATTGGGATTGGTTCTTTACCTCCTGCGCATGGACTCTAAAATACCCCAACTCCACTATTTCACCTTTGACAAAACCCACCTCTGATCATGTGCCTTTGTTAGTCAAAATTTCCACCACGATTCCCACGGCAAGAATTTTTGTTTTGAAAACCACTGGATGAAGCAGCCTGGTTTTCTTGATGTGGTAAAAAAGAGTATAGAGTCAATCAGTAAGAGCGAGTAATAGTGTTGGCATTATTTCTTCCAAGATGAAATTGTTGAGATCTGATGTGCGAAAATGGGGTAAAAGCTTGTCCCACATAAATGATCTGATAGAGAAGTGCAATGCATTTATTATTTGTTTTGGTCAACTGGAAGATGATAGATGCTTAAGCATCTCTGAGTTCAAGTTTTGGAATATTGTGAAAACACACCTGAAGAAACTTTCGGGCATTCAGTCTGATTACGGGAAGCAAAGGTGTACTGTTAGATGGGTGCAGCTATGTCGAGAGAATACGAAATATTTTCATGCAAGGGCTATCGAAAGATATAGACATAATACAATTTCCAATGTCTTGGACACATGTGGCAATTTGTTAGTTGATCATGATGAGAAGGCCTGCCTTTTTAAGTATCATCCACCATGTTGATGGGCTGTAACACCTTGGAAATCCATTCTTCAAGGAAGAAATTGAAAGTGTGGTAAAATTCTTGAAACCAGACTGATGGGTTTGCTGGACTGTTTGTTAAACACAACTAGGAATTATGTAGGAGGATTTCTTTAATTTATGTGCTGACTTTTCTAGTGGATTTAGCTCACTGCAGAATATAAATGGTTCTTTCATCACTCCTGTGCCCAAGAAGCAAAATTCAGAGACATTTAATGATTTCAGACCTATTTCTCTCACAAACACTTGTCTCAAGTTTCTCACAAAAATCATTGCAAATAGATTTTAGCAAGAGATTACTAGATACATTCATGCAAATCGGTATGGTTTCATAAAAAGCAAGACTATTTAGGAATGCTTAGCTTGGTGTTTTGAATACTTGCACCAATGCAACAATCAAGGAGGAACATGGTCTTGTTTAAATAGATTTTGAGAAGACCTTTGGTACTATTGAGCATGAGGTAATATTAAAAATCTTGGAGTGCAAAGGTTTCTCCCCTATGGTAATAAGATGGGTTAAGGAAATTTTGTCCTCAGGTTCCTCTTCTGTTCTTTTGAATGGTATTCCTGGCAAGCTTTTTCGTTGCAAAAGAGGAGTTAGGTAGGGGGCCCTCTTTCCCCCCCTTTTGTATGTTCCTGGGGTGATTTATTGCGAATTATTGTGAATATTGCCTTAGCTGAGGGTAGACCGCAACTTCCTATACCAGTTGGGAGGGATTATTCTATTGTGCAATGTGATGACGACACATTAATAGTACTTCCCGTTGACCCTGCACAGCTAACTGTGTTCAAGGATTTACTATCAGTATGCTAGCTTCACTGGTCTTAAAGTGAATTACCATAAGTCATCGATGATTCCCATAAATTTGGATGGAGAAGAAGCCGCTGATCTGGCTCAAATTGTGGGGTGCCAAGTTGCATCCATGCCTTTTACCTACTTAGGTCTGCCTATGGGGAGTACAAGGCCAACAATAAAGGATTTTGCTCCTTTGACTCACAGAATTGAGAGAAGGTTGTCTGCCACTATTACATTTCTTTCTTATGGAGACAATCTTGTGCTGGTTAATTCTAATTTGTCCTCCTTTCCCATCTATTTCATGTGTACTTTGGTTGTTCCAAAAGGAGTGATTGAGATAATTGATAAAGCCAGAAGGAGATGCTTGTGGAGATAGGACAAGAATAAGCAGGGAGTCAACTCCTTGGCAGTCTGGGATATGGTTTGCAAGCCAAAGGAAAAAAGAGGTATGGGAATATAACCCTTCATGTTCATAATAGGGCCTTATTGCTCAAGCACTTGGATAAATTATATAACAATGCAGACTTGCCTTGGGTGAAATTCGTGAGAGATACATATTATTTTGAATCAGTTCCTCATGCTGTGTTTCTTAGTGGATCCTTCTGGTTGAGTGCAGTCCTTAATTTAGCTGAAAGCTGGCATTCTGTTACACATTTTCAAGTTGGAATGGGTCATCAATTTTGTTTTGTGAGGATGTTTGGCAAGTGGTTCCTCTGGCTGAGAAATTCTCTAGACTATTTTCCTTTGCTAAAGACAAAACGTCCTCAATTAAGGATACATTTGCTCTGGGGCAATTGTTTGGATTCAATCTCCCACGGTCAATTGAGGCATATCAGTAGTGCAATGAATTGCAAGATGTGTTGGCTGAGTTTTAGATTGAAGATGTGGATGATTCTTGGATTTGGAATTTCAATAGAGGAGTTTATACTCCAAAAGCCTTCTATAATCTGCATTTCTTCCAAATTCCAACTCATCATCCCTCTAAGTGGATTTGGAAATCCAAGTGTATGTTAAAAAACAAGATTTTTGCTTGGTTGGTCCTGCATGACACGTTAAACACAAATGACATGATGTTGAGAAGAAACTGAAAGGTGACAGAGGATAATGATTCCGTGCTCTGCCCGGCTCAGGTTCTGGAGGATTGGAGCCATCTATTTTTCAAATGCAATTTCAGTGCCAGAATTTGGAATTACCTGCAAGTGGTTTGGACCAATTCTTCGGTTAATGATTGTTTGTCTCACGCAAGGCGGCAGTTTTCTGGCCCTTGCTACACTGAAATTGGTATTCTGCATTTGCTGGAACATTTGGAAGCAAAGAAAGGCTTGGATCTACAAAAATGTGAGACCAACTTTCAGAGGTTGGAAGGCATGTTTTGTTTGTAATGTAACCTTGCTTAGGCACATGTTAAAGGCCTCTATTCTACCCCTCTTAGAATTATGGCTTAGTAACCTTCTTTAATTTCCTTAGTTGTTTGTAAATAATGCAAATAACTTTGTTCTCAGTTTGCAATAAAGACTGTGTGGGGGGAGGAGGAGGGGCGGGCTTCCCTACAGTAATCATTAAAAAAAGGTGTACCTACGATGGCACGTGATTGTGCCGCCGTTGGTTTATAGTGGTGGAAGCTCTTAGTGCTGAAAACCATTCACGGCCAAAGCCCTTAGTGCTGTCAAAAATCATTCACGGAACATATCTAATCATAAGCTACACTAAGCATCTTGAAATGCTCTCGACAACACCTTTTCCTCTGGCGGCCGTTAAGCGCCCCAGAAACATTTCCCATTGCTCTTAGCCACCTAGCTCGTGTCGTACGTTTGTTGTGGTGTATCTTCAATCAACTAGGAACTGTGTGTGTGTGCATGCGTGCGTGCGTGCGTGCGTGTGTGTTAGAACCAAAAATTTCCATTACTTTCAGTTTGTGATTGATAATTATATTTTCCCCCCTTAAGTTTATATTTGATTTATGATTCACCTTCTATGGAAAATATTTTGTTTGTCAAATAAATTGGCCATGGTTGTATAAAATATTGACCTTATTTCTCAAACCTCTATGATAAAATGTTCATTTTGTCAAAAACAATTGCTCATGTATATCAAATAAAGTGTTCACTCTACTATAAGAAATATTTCTTTCTAAAATGAAAAATATTTTTAAAATATATGAAAAAATAAAGATATAAATCATAAAATAAAAAAACATAACAAAATGAAAAGGTAAAAGTGAGAAATTATTAAATAAACCAAAAAGAGATAATAAAGTATAGAAAAAATTATAAAAAGAAAATAAAAACTTGATGTACCTATAATGGGCAGGGACCAAAACATCAACGGTTATACTGATGAGGTTGGTTGTCCCAATCTTCATGAATGAACATGAAGAACACGATGCGGTGAATCGGTGGCAAACGAGGGGGAGAACGGAATCAAACACAAGGGGGAAAACTATCTACTCTTGCAAGGAAGATTTAACCGGCAACAAACCTCTTAGAGCCGTCTCCGGTTCTCCAAATCCAAGCCAAAGTAAATCTAATTGAAACCGCTCTCTCGCACGGCCGGTCCATCGATCCAATAGAACCACAAGTGAAGATTGGTATGCTCCACTAGAATCTCATAGAGAAAGAGTGGCTACATAGAGAGGTCTTGTACATCTCCATGGAAGGAATCATAGGACACAAGGGGCAAAGAGGAGCATAGCTCAACTAATCTTATCATAAATCAAGTCTAACCCTAGATATGAAGAGGAGGGGGCTTATTTATAGACGAGAGGGGGTAGGTAGGGTTTACAAAGCCTCAACCCGAGTTGACTCTTAGGTCAAAGAGTTGGTCGGCTTTAAAGTGGTCGAACCGGCGCTGAAACCGGCCGCGGCTGATGACGTGAAACACACGTTCGTTGGGAGACCCCAAGAGGAAGGTATGATGTAGTCAGCAGCAAGTTTTCCCTCAGAAAGAAACCAAGGTTATCGAACCAGTAGGAGCAGCAACTCTTCAGAAGGTTGTCAACGGCGCCAGAAAAATAGTGTTGTTGATGGGAGTCTGGACTGTTGACGTGGAATCTGCACACAACACAATCAAACTACTTTGCCCCAACGAAACAGTGAGGTTGTCAATCTCACTGGCTTGCTGAAAACAAAGGATTAAACGTATGGTGTGGAAAATGAGTATTAAATTGCAGAGAATGAAAAAGGAACAGTTTGCAGTTTGTGGTTGTTTAATCAGTGTAAAAGAATGGACCGGGGTCCACAGTTCACTAGTGGTGTCTCTCCATAAAAGATAACTAACATGTTGGGTGAACAAATTACAGCTGGGCAATTGACGAATAGTGAGCGCATGACAATGCATATACATGACATGTTGACTACTATGATATTTAATTGGGCATTACGACATAATACATAGATCGTTATCCAACAGCATCTATGACTAATAATCCACCGCCGGGTTGTCATCCGAGTCCCCTTGGTATTAAGTTGCAAGCAACGGATAATTGCATTAAGTAAAGTGCGTAATGTAAACAAACACATATGCCGTGGACATAGCATCGTTAGGTTATCCCTAGTGGCAACAGCACATCCACAACCTTAGAACTTTCTGTCACTGTCCCAGGTTAAACGGAGACATGAACCCACTATCTAGCATAAATACTCTCTCTTGGAGTTACAAGCATCTACTTGGCCAAAGCATCTACGAGTAACGGAAAGCATGCAAGATCTTAAATAACATATAAGATAGATTGATAATCAACTTGACATAATATTCAATATTCATCGGATCCCAGCAAACACAACATGTAGCATTACAATAATATGATCTTGATCATGTAGGGCAGCTCACAAGATCTAAACATGATGGCACAAAGTGGAGAGACAACCATCTAGCTACTGCTATGGACCCGTAGTCCAAGGATGAACTACTCACGCATCACTCCGGAGGCAGGCATGGCGATGTAGAAGCCTCCGGTGACGATTCCCCTCTCCGGCAGGGTGCCGGGAAGAGGTTCTGAACCCTCCCGAGCTAGGGTTGACGACGGCGGCGTCTCTGGAACTTTTCGTGGATATTTGCTCAGGTACTTAGGGTTTTCGCGTCGGGGGGAATAAGTAGGCGAAAGGGCGGCGGCTGCGGACCCCCGAGGGGCCCACACCACCCAGGGCGCGGCAGAGGGGGGCCCGCGCCCTTGGTGTGGGGCCCTGGTGGCCCTCCTCTGCTGCTCCTTCGCTCCGTCAGGTGGTTCTGGAAAAATAGGGACCCCGTGTAGTTTCGTCCAATTCCGAGAATATTTCCAGACTAGCTTTTCTGGAATACAAAAACAGCAGAAAACAGGAACTGGCACTTCGGCATCTTGTTAATAGGTTAGTCCCAAAAAATGTATAAAAGTGATATAAAGTAGATGCAAAACATGTAGCAATTGGTATAAAACAAGCATGGAACATCAAAAATTATAGATACGTTTGAGACGTATCAGCATCCCCAAGCTTAGTTCCTACTCGTCCTCGAGTAGGTAAACGATAAAAACAAATAATTTTTGAGGTGACATGCTACTATCATAATCTTGATCATATAATATTGCAAGGCACATGTAAATGAATGAAGTGATCCAAGTCAATGGTCTATAATTTGCTACAAATAGATAATGAGTAAACAATGAATCACACAAGCTAAACGTTTTCATGAATAGTACTTTCGAGACAAGCATCAAACAGTTTTGCATAAGTGTTAACTCATAAAGCAATAGTTTCTAATAAAAGGTATTTAATCAACACAAAGGAAGAATTTAGTTTCAGCATTTGCTTCAACTTTCAACATATTTATCTCATGGATATTGTCAACACAAAGTAGTATAACAAGTCCAATACATTGCATATAACGCATGTTGTAACAAAGTTGACACTAGTGTTTGCTTGTGGAAGACAGAAAGAATAGGAAAACTGACTCAACATAAAAGTAAAAGAAAGGCCCTTCGCAGAGGGAAGCAGGGATTAAATCATGTGCTAGAGCTTTTAGGTTTTTGAAAGCATATAGAGATTGCATAAAATATTTGATACTCCTCCCAACCTTGCTAACACAAGCCATGGCTAACCGAATCCTCGGGTGCCTTCCATCAATCACATACCATGGAGGAGTATCTATTTTTGAGAGGTGTTTGTTAATTGTCAACGAATGGTAGCGGGTGAGAACAGTATTCTACCTGTCGAACGGACTTTTAAGAGCGGCTCCCATGAAGGACGTTATTTCTACCAGCAAGGCAGATCATCCCTCTTTCTCTTTGGTTTACACACATTCAGGTATTTCACTGTTTGTCATTGCTTACTGATGAATCAGGGCAAAAGTGTGAAGAGAATTAATTGGTTAAAGTTGTAATTAATTGGGACTGGGCACCCCGTTGCCAGCTCTTTTTGCAAGTTATTGGATAAGCGGATGTATATGCCACTAGTCCAGGTGTAAAAGTCCACTCGACAAATAGAATAAAGAATAACCACACTAATTCCTCATGAGCTAGTAAACATTGACACAAAAAGGGAATAATAACATTTTGAATAATTTAAAGGTAGCACATGAAAAATTTACTTGGAGTGGCAAGGAAATACCACATATAGGTAGTTATGGTGGACACAAATGGCATGGATTTTGGCTCAAGGATTTGGATGCACGAGAAGCATTCCCTCTCAGTACAGAGTTTAGGCTAGCAAGGTTATGTAAGCAAACAAGAATATCAACCCGTACACCAAGTTTTATATGACAAACATATTGCAAACGTTATAAGACTTCATACCGTCTTCCTTGTTAACCAAACCCTGTTATTAGAAAATATCTAGACCTTAGAGGTACCACCGATGCAAACCAAATTTTCAACAAGCTTTACGGTAGTTCTTCACTAATAGGCTTAACTCATGTGATGCACAATTTAATCATGATCTACTTGTTAACTCAAAACAATTGACAAGCATCAAGTTATCCATTTTAGTGATCTACAAGATTAAGCAAGTTTTTCCTTATACCAATTACCACATGCAACATTTTCTGAACCAACCAAACACCAATCAATTTATTTCATCAACTCTCCAAACAAATATAAGTGAAGCAAGAGAGTACTTTCTACAAAAGAAAGCTAATAGCTCTGACAAGAGATACATGAAAACAAGAGCTAAAAGCTGAACAGCGCTAGATATGAATACTCAACAAATATAAGTGAAGAATAGGAGTATTCTCATGAAAAAGCGGAGCGTGTCTCTCTCCCAATCAAGAATGCTAGGGTCCAGTCAAGCTTTATTGAAAATAAAATGCAATACTGAAAATAAAAGCACACAGACGCTCCAAGAAAAGCACATATGATGTGAAAGAATTAAAATATAGTTTCACTAGAGATGACCTGATAATTTTGACGATGAAGAAGGGGATGCCTTGGGCATCCCCAAGCTTAGACGCTTGAGTCTTCTTGAAATATGCTGGGGAGATCCATGGGAGCCTCCCCAAGCTTAAGCTCTTCACTCTTCTTGATCCTATTATATCATCCTTCTCTCTTGACCCTTGAAAACTTCCGTCACACCAAACTCAAAGTAGATCTCATTAGAGGGTTAGTGCATAATCAAAAATTCACATGTTCTGTAAAGACGCAATATGATTTGTTACTTTAAACATTAGCTACAGCCACTGATGTTATGTGAAGCTCTTCCACCCAAAAAAGAATTTCACTCAACACTAGTAAAAGAGAGAATGCAAAAATAAAAAGGCATAATCTGTCTAAAACAGAACAGTCCGCAAAGACGAATTTTTTCGAGGCACTTACGACGCTCAGATCGAGAAACTCTGAACTAATGAAAGTTTCAGACATTCATAAAGATTACGCACAAAAATTTCAGATTTTTTAACAATCTGGTGATTTTAGGAATTTCGTACAGTGAACAGCAAAAATCTGTTTCTGCGCAGCAATCAAAATTAAGCATCATCTTATCATTAGAGGCTACTCTTGGCACAACAATGCGAGAAAATAAAGATACAAAGGAGTTGCTACAGAAGTAAACAAACTCCTTGACTCAATAAAAGAAAAATTGCAGAAAAATAAAATGGGTTGCCTCCCATAAGCGCTTTTCTTTAACGCCTTTTAGCTAGGCACAAAGCATGCATCAAGTATTACCAAGTGAAGAAGCATCAACAGAGGTCGGAAGTTTTCTCAACAATGCAATTTATCTTGTCTATGTAGTTTCGGAATTCCCTTTCTCAATACCTCTAGGCTCATCATTTTCATCAAATGGGTTCTCAGGAACAATCCAATCAAAATTCTTTTCTAGTGCCTCCTGCATTCCTATAAGCTTAAAAGGTATTGGTATTTTAACTTCCCCCTCACCATTAGTTTCCTTAGTGTACTTGAGCCTCTCTTTTTCAAGTTTTTCAAGTGTATTAACAACGTCAATACAATAACCAAGCATCTTGTATTTAATAAAAACTTTTCTAGCTTCCCTAGCAACATCACCAAATTCTTTAAGTAGGGTTTCTAAAACAAAATCTTTCTTTTCACCATCTTCCGTATCATGGAGTTTTAGAAACATGTGCTGCATTATGGGACTAAGGTTGACAAACGAGCTTCCAACATGTGAACTAGAGAAGCTGTAGCAATTTCATAATTTGGAGCAAGTTCTACCAAGGATCTATCTTCAAAATCTTTAACCATACTAACATGATTAAGAATTCCTCAATGTTATCTCTTCCAATGATAGACCCACTACCCACAGATATTTCTTTTAAAGTGTACTTAGGGAGAAGCATGATGAAATAATAAAAACCAAACAGAAAATAAACTAGATGCAAGTAACTAATTTTTTTGTGTTTTTGATAATTGAAAGCAAACAAGATAAAATAAAATAAACTAAGCAAGACAAAAACAAAGTAAAGAGATTGGAAGCGTGAAACTCCCCTTGCAGAAGACTGCTGTCTCCCCGGCAACGGCGCCAGAAAAATAGCTTGATGACGTGAAACACACGTTCGTTGGGAGACCCCAAGAGGAAGGTATGATGTAGTCAGCAGCAAGTTTTCCCTCAGAAAGAAACCAAGGTTATCGAACCAGTAGGAGCAGCAACTCTTCAGAAGGTTGTCAACGGCGCCAGAAAAATAGTGTTGAGGGAGTCTGGACTGTTGACGTGGAATCTGCACACAACACAATCAAACTACTTTGCCCCAACGAAACAGTGAGGTTGTCAATCTCACTGGCTTGCTGAAAACAAAGGATTAAACGTATGGTGTGGAAAATGAGTATTAAATTGCAGAGAATGAAAAAGGAACAGTTTGCAGTTTGTGGTTGTTTAATCAGTGTAAAAGAATGGACCGGGGTCCACAGTTCACTAGTGGTGTCTCTCCATAAAAGATAACTAACATGTTGGGTGAACAAATTACAGCTGGGCAATTGACGAATAGTGAGCGCATGACAATGCATATACATGACATGTTGACTACTATGATATTTAATTGGGCATTACGACATAATACATAGACGTTATCCAACAGCATCTATGACTAATAATCCACCGCCGGGTTGTCATCCGAGTCCCCTTGGTATTAAGTTGCAAGCAACGGATAATTGCATTAAGTAAAGTGCGTAATGTAAACAAACACATATGTCCGTGGACATAGCATCGTTAGGTTATCCCTAGTGGCAACAGCACATCCACAACCTTAGAACTTTCTGTCACTGTCCCAGGTTAAACGGAGACATGAACCCACTATCTAGCATAAATACTCTCTCTTGGAGTTACAAGCATCTACTTGGCCAAAGCATCTACGAGTAACGGAAAGCATGCAAGATCTTAAATAACATATAAGATAGATTGATAATCAACTTGACATAATATTCAATATTCATCGGATCCCAGCAAACACAACATGTAGCATTACAATAATATGATCTTGATCATGTAGGGCAGCTCACAAGATCTAAACATGATGGCACAAAGTGGAGAGACAACCATCTAGCTACTGCTATGGACCCGTAGTCCAAGGATGAACTACTCACGCATCACTCCGGAGGCAGGCATGGCGATGTAGAAGCCTCCGGTGACGATTCCCCTCTCCGGCAGGGTGCCGGGAAGAGGTTCTGAACCCTCCCGAGCTAGGGTTGACGACGGCGGCGTCTCTGGAACTTTTCGTGGATATTTGCTCAGGTACTTAGGGTTTTCGCGTCGGGGGGAATAAGTAGGCGAAAGGGCGGCGGCTGCGGACCCCCGAGGGGCCCACACCACCCCAGGGCGCGGCAGAGGGGGGCCGCGCCCTGGTGCGTGTGGCCCTGGTGGCCCTCCTCTGTGCTCCTTCGCTCCGTCAGGTGAGTTCTGGAAAAATAGGGACCCCGTGTAGTTTCGTCCAATTCCGAGAATATTTCCAGACTAGCTTTTCTGGAATACAAAAACAGCAGAAAACAGAACTGGCACTTCGGCATCTTGTTAATAGGTTAGTCCCAAAAAATGTATAAAAGTGATATAAAGTAGATGCAAAACATGTAGCAATTGGTATAAAACAAGTATGGAACATCAAAAATTATAGATACGTTTGAGACGTATCAGCGGCCGGTCGGACCGGCGGCGAACCGGCCGTTCAACCGATATGGGCTTCTGTACAACCGGTCGCGTAACCGACCATGACTGGTCAGATGGGTGCTGCGACCGACGGTGGTCGGTCTGACCGGTGCTGGAACCGACGCCCTGAAGCTTCATCTTCTTGTCCGGTTCCTTGTCCATCTTCCAGCTCCTCTCTCGCTGCTCCTTGGTGACCATCATGGGGTTCGTACCTAAGCACAAATAATGTATTGGAATGAAGTAGCAACCCATTCAATGGGGGTATCAAGATCACATATGGAGAGGAGTGTGTTCACCTTATCATGAATGGCTAGCTCTTGTCATCAGACCAATTGAAGGACTTGGTGTAGTAGCGGTAGGTTGGACTACATCATATAGGTGGCGCATCCTTGCAGGAAAGGATTGAAAGTTTCCTAAAGTTTCTCAAGGGCCTTTGGTTTAATATAGTGCTTGTCAACCTACAGGATTCTTAGTTGCTATATGTTGTTACTTTTTTAACGGTTGATTCGTTTCAAACCTTATGTGATTATTGAATTGCAATAACTTGAACGGACAAACTTAATGCAGGGGCAGTGGTTTCGCTCCCCTTTTAAAAAATAGTAATTGTCAAGAATGTTCTTTATTTTATCAATCCCATGGTTAGGTGATATGATTACATGTTGAAGACCAAGATGTCCAGATTCACCCCCTTCGCTTTCTTGTACCTCGTCAACATCCTCCAACTCGCCTCTTCGTTTCTTCTGAAGCACATGTGGTGGCCGGAGATGTGATCCTTGTAACTTTGACAAAGGTTAACAAGAAGAGGAGCAGATAAAAATGTAGCCGTTTGCAGCCTTACATCTAGATGTTGGTCATGCTTGTTTAACTCGTTCCCAAAGGATGTTTCACGCGGGGTGATGAGGGACAATAGACCAACATTTGGTTAGCAATTTCAGTTTTTGTTGTGTTAGGCTTTTTTTTTCCTTGGCGATGAGGGGAGATAGTCACACGTAATAAGAGTTCCACGGTTTTATCTTTGTGCTCATGTGATTGTCATGGCTGATACGATCGGCATTGGGAGGCATGTGATCAGTGGTGGAGTCATAAGTAGAAACCTGTGATGTCAATTTAAAGTTGCAATATCAAATACATTGTATTTGTATGAATTATATATATATTTCATATTAGTTTTACCCTACATGTGAAGAATTTGCCAAATTGTCGTGTAGTCATTTGACTACACAGTTAAGGCGTGGCTCCGCCTCCGCATGTGATGTTTTGCTTCGACGAATTGTGAGCACTTGGTCCGATGGATTGTTGTTTGGCGCTTCAGTCTATCCTCGTGTAGGTTGCGGTGATAGTGGTGTCAACTTTTTTGGTCAATGGTTCTCCCAACACAGGATCATCCGCGGTTCGCTACCCATGCCACCAAGGTAACCACACCAGCACGTTGCCATTGCACCTAGGTTCCACCATCTAGAACCAAGGCGTGCCACCATCTTGCGCTTCAACCAAGGATTGGACCTCCAAGAATAACACCTCTAAGGAGGGAGGGATGAAGCCGCCAACGTTGTTCAGCCGACAACTCGGATCAAGGTGTTGTGTGTGCTGAGCCGGACAGAGAGGAGAAGCCACATGAAAACCTTTACCTTGTTGTTGGTACATTTACTAGTGCAGATTTTCTTAAATAAAATATTGGAGGAGCAGCCATCCTCCCTGAAGAAGAAAGAGTAAGAAGTGAGTCCAGTTCACTTGGTTAGGGAAGTGGATGTACAACCCAACCACCCAGGTTCAAGTCCCCACAGACGCAGATTTGGGTTCTTATTATTTCAAAACAAACTGTTGTAGGGGCTTCCCCTAGCGCATTGTTTCAAAAAAAGAAAAGAAGAAGAAAGAGTATATATAACTTGCTAGGGCGATAATCTGCTCCTGTGAGAGTTCCACTGGCTGCAATAAAACTTGTAGTTCCTCGAACTGCTGAAGTGCTTCGGGTGACAGAGGTAACTGGAGGTGATGTTGAGCAGGTGGATTGACAATAAAATCTCTGATTGAGCAGTCCTCGCAGAGAAAAAGAATAAAAAAGGCAAGGAAACACCTGCTCTAATGGCTCTTTTAGCCAAGCATCTTTCCACATGAAGTGGTCTTACCTCTACCAGTTGCGCAACTGGTAATACCACGGAAGATATCGCTAAGATCCTAGATCACATCTCTCCACCAAAACAAGCCCACTTGAGGTTTGGCATGAGGGACCATATTCTGATAGTAGGCTTGTTATAAAACTTAAACAAATATACTTGAGAAGCAGCCCCTGGTTTTGAACTTTGAGTTCAATGATGCTTGGTCCCCTCTCATGCTTTGGGTTTGCAAACCGTTGTCCCAAGTAGCCAATGAATTATGTTTCACACCCAAATCTGTGGACTTGCTATAGATAGGCATCGGGATTGGTTCTTTCTTTTGCTTCGAGTATCAATAACATTATGGGTGCATCTTAATCAACATTACAGAAAAGCTAAGGAAGCTTTCATCAATCATCATAGTGATATGCTTCATAAACACTTCCTCACGCTCGTGTTTCGAACAATGACACATGACACAACAAGTAAAACTGAATAAGCAAGTTAGCATAACAATCCTTTCAAGCTCTCAAACACATTCATTAATTTAGAACACAAAGATACAGTACTACCATTGGTTTGATCCCATGGGCGGGTGACCAGCCATTATGCTCGTCACCACAGCCAGCCATTGCTTAATTTTCTGAGCCCAAACCTAAGGATCTCTGCATAATACGCCTACTTTATAAGGTAAAAACGGACGACAAGCTGATGCGAGCACGCCTTGCAGGGAGCAAAAACAGTAACCCCAAAGTACGTAACCACACCACAACGACGCATGTTTTGCCACTGAGGAGGCCACTTCAAAACAGAGCCATCCCCCGCAGGCAATGATACACGGAGATATAAAAGGAAACTGCGGTGGTGACCCGCCAGCTAGAACTGGCCACCGGAGTAGGTCTGGCCGAAACTCCATCCAGCGGGCGCCACGTTGTTCGACGTGATGGTACGGCCGTCGCTGGTGGTGACCCGGAAGGACAATGGCTGGGAGTCGAGCTTGGCACCGTTCTGCCAGTTGGCACCCCAGTTGTGGCTCATGGGCAGCCACCCTGTCGTCGGAGACTTCACATACACCGCCTTCAGGTCGCCGGCGCCTCCCACGTTCGAGATGAACACCAGGTTGAAGTAGGAGTGGCCGGTGACAGTGAACCGGATGTCACCCGTCTTGACACACGCCACCCTAGACGGTACACCAAATACACATTAGTTTGAGACACGAAAAGGACAGACGGGGGAGTGCCTTAAGAGTTTGGTTGGTCATCGGTTGTTACCTTCTGTACTTGACGGGCACGACGCCGGCACGGGCCTGGGCGATTCGAGTGAACGCGGGCTGAGCAAGGTCGAAGTGCGACTGCGGCGGATTGCACCACCCACCATCGTTATTGGGCAGTGCGTAGTTGGCCGGGCAGAGGTTGGTTGCCGTCACGACCGCAGAGCCCGACAAGCAGCTGCTCCCACCGGCACACCGGATCTCAAAGCATGCACCGCAGCTCTGCCCGTTGTTGAACAGCGCCGTGCTCAGCGCCGCCGTGTTCGTCCCATACCCCGCGCTGAACATGTTACCGTACCCACATGCACCTCCTGCATACAAGAAGATTAGTTACCCACGGAACTGTAATTAACGGCTGAAGTGAACCCCTAACTGAACCTTCTCTGTAGGCTTACCCATCGTTCCTGAGGCATCGTTACCGCCATAGAACGTGGCGCGGCCATTGGTCCAGTTTGAGTCATCTCCAGCTACAGCTTCCAGCAATGCAGCGACCACAAGAGCTAGCAAGCCTAGCAACTCCATATATATGTGGAATCCTTCTAAAAATCAGCAAAAGGAGGTTAAATTAGTCAAGGTAACCAAGAACTGCAGCAGAAATCAAGTACAATGTTAAGAGAGATTTATCACTTCATCGAATCTACTTACAGTACTAGGCGACTAGGCTTTGCTAGCTCAACACTTGTATTCGCAAATGCAGAGATGCTGGGACAGGTGTGGGGGATCCTACCAGGAAGCTGATGCCTATTTATAGGCGTAGGTCGTTGCATCGGAAATCGTGAGAAGTAAAGTGCTACGTGTACGGATCAATCTGATTTCTGTCAAGAAATTTTGATTTCGAGATTCGTATGCTAATAGTATTTTATGGCATGTGTTGGTGATCCAGTGGAATATTTCAAAAAAGATTCGTTTGTATATATGTACATTGAATAGTTTTGACTGGAAATAGTTAACGGTAATTAAGTTATCTGGAAACACGGGCTAATGGGCATCTGGACTGTTATCTCTAATAACAAACTGTGACAAGACCTTGACTTCTCATGTATCAAGGAGAGGAGATATTGTGATAGATAGTTAATGGCCAATATCTAGTGCAGAGATTAAAATATTTGATACGTTTTACTTTTGTCCATGAGCGCTAATACCAAGTTCACTTTGACTTCCAACTCGCTTCAGTTTGAAGCCAGTGTCTCATGTGGTACTTTTGCTTATCACAAGGTCACTAGCCATTTTATTACTGGATAGATGGAAGATTCACACCAAAGTTCGGAAAATTGGTGGTCTATATATGTATAATTTTTTGCATTGTCCAATTTGGACTATACAAAAAACTTTAGGCATGCAACTATGACAAAAAGGATCATTCTGAACATCTATATCCAAAGAACAGCAATTGTTATGACATGAGTAGCTGAATGATGGTGAGCTTTGAAGGTTTCAAAGATATGTTATAACTAATGATACTGGACTTTTGAAGTACTGGATAAAAGGATCAAGCACACACTTGTTGATCAAAATGAGCTAGGAATTAAGATGTCTATAAGTCAAGGTTCACAAAAGCGCTAGGCGTTAATTCCTAGTTTTGTCTCTGCCTAGCACGCCTTTTTTAACCATGCTATAAGTTATTTACATCTGTTTAATCTATTTCTCTTGCTAGAAAATAGAGCTGAACTATTTTCCTGCAGCAGGCAAAGTGATAACAGAAAATATTCAGTCAGTAATACCTTAGTGATAGATTGATGTTTAATGATTTTTCTTGCAGCAATTTCTTCACCATCTTCAAAACGGTAAAACCAATATAAGCCAAATAGTAACCGTACACGGAATTCACGCAAGGAACTTGTTATTCTAAGGTGCCGAATCAGTGTTCAAGAATCAAGAACGCACTTGTTTAGTGGTTCCAAAAAATAACTTGTTTAGCTCTGCAGCACAGCCTGCGAGATGCGGATCAGATGCCCGGGCACATGGCCACAGGATCCTCCTCATTTGACTCTACATAGAGTTAACAAAGCCCTCAATTAGGAAAAAAATGATTCCATAAAAAATGTCAAGTAAACTCTCAACAGACAATCACATGTGGATCATCACTCTGTAGACTTCTACAACTACATGGGATCGTGTACACTAAAAAAGTTCTTTTTTTTGTTACTATCTCATACATGAGAAAAGTTTTTTTCTACGAAGATAGGCACCATATTAAAGTAAGTAGTTATTTAAATGCAAAAATAAAAATGAGAACTGTAATTAAACACTATTGAGATTACTATATGGCTGATATTTTACTGGAATTAAAAATCATCTAGTGACCTTAAAATAGCACAAGTAGATATTTCCATTTACCAAGTAGTTAAAGATTACAGTGCGTTAGACTTAGCAAATTGATGATAGCTACACTATTGAACTCTGTTAGATTAGGCTCTTCTGATGTTACATGGTCGCTATGTGGAGATCACATGCCCAGCAAACTCCTGGTAAGCTAAACTGTCTAGCTTGTGAAATGATCAGATCTGGAAAAATCATGTGCAGGTGCAGGACATGAAAGTACAGACTAAAGATAAAAACAATAGATATATATTGATCGCCTACTTATTTATTCAGAAACATGGACCATCTATTTCAACAAGGTGCTTTCAAGATATACGGCGTTTGAGAAGCTACTCAAGATCGCCTGAAGGTTTTTAATTCTGTTGTCTAAAGGACAATAAACATTTAACCATGAAACCCTGATTAACTTTATACTGAATATCAGGCTTGTTCATATTTATATAAACTAAAACAGATGGAGCATATATATATCCCGATGCATAACTAAGAAAACTGTTACATAAACAGGTGATGAGAAATTCAGGAATAGCATCCAACCTTGGTCACCTCTGATTGGAAGCTAGAACTTACAAGCACCACTGCACCAGCTTGACTCAATTAGCACAAACTGAATCCTGAGAAAATACCCACTCTGCTCACAACCGTAGACAATGTGGGATATGTACCAGCAATTCGCACACTGCTGTTGAAAATTGTACTCAAGCAGTCTATCTCCAAGATAGCATTCTTGAACTGCAGTTCCAGAATCTGGCTAGTTGAAGCCTTGAAGGCCATGTCAACACTGCAAGTTTTGATTGTAACTGGGAAGTTCCGGTGTATGTTCATTGTTAAAAACACATTATTAACTGAAAAACATTTATGAAATGCAATCACATGGCAAGCACACATTTATTAATGATAACCCGTAAGCATCCACTACATCAGTGGCGGACCTTGACCATAAATATTGGAGGGGCTAAAATACATTACGTGACAGCTGAGGGGGCTAATTCGAGTTATTTTATGTATTGTATGGTAAAAAATGATAAATACTAAGTAGTATTGTGCAAAATTTTATTGAGTTGGGGGGCCATGGCCCCTTTTAGCCTCCATTAAGGTCCGCCAGTGCACTACATGACGTATTTTTATTCGATCAAAAGCCCTGTGTTTGCACCTAAACTTCCCTACAGAATTTCCTTACTGCCATAAGACAGAAAAAATGTGCCAAATTCATAGGTAGATAATGGATGAAAATCAGAAGAGGTGACAATTCTCTCCTACTATGGTCAACAAAATATGACATTTACTTATCAAAAACATTCAACCTGCCCATGTATCTATATGTTCAGATAACGGCACCGGGATGTTTACAAGATGAATATCCTTTCGAACCTACTTAAGCCAATTAAGCCCACGGTTCACCAGTCCAGAGAACTACTCCCACGCGCTGACAAGAGTACTCATGATTTTGCACAACTTTATTGAGGAGATCATGGAATTCCCACAAGATCACATGAATGAAGATGAAAAAACAGGAAAACTAGTTTGCTCCTACACCTCATCTCCAACGCCAAGTAGTTCTTTGGGTCTACAACGATCTTGGATGGGCTCCTAACGAGGTGATGATTCCTCAGGAGGAGGCAGTGACCACGGGCACTCCATCTATTCTCAGAGAGCCCAGTACAACCGATCGTTACTGCCTTGCAGGAGAGCAGAGTAGGCTAGCATTATAGCGCCTACTAGTTAGTGGTTACTAGTACGTTAATTGCTCTATCTCGAAGCTTTAGTTTGGTCATGTGGTACAGTGATAGCTTTTTGTTGTCTGGTTTCTGATTGCTATATACAGTTTACAAAAGAACTCGGCTATTTGCAGTTAGGATACTAATCTTCTATATACATGAAAATTATTGTACCAAATGCTGGTTTTGATTATATATTATGAATATAGATACGTAAATCCAGTATTAAAAAATCTATTTCATAGCCGAGCACGAAGCCGTTACTGTAAGGTGACCAGGCGAGTACCAACTATTTTTCATGATGAAAAAACCACGATATAATAAAATACTCTGAAAAGAACACTATTTCTCAAATTAGACATCACATCCATGATAAGTCTCTGGAATTACAACAATTAGAGCCAATGGATGTTACAGACACCGACATAACTAGATTTTAAAATGTAGATTTGGAACACAGAATTCAAATTGTAAGCTTAAAAAGAATCAAGTTTGAGACCATGCATGGTAAGGAAGATAGTACAAATGCAAAAAAGAAAAAAATCTACTCAATTCAACTTATAAATGTAACTTTTTTGGAAATTAACAGAAATCACAGTGACTAAAATGAATATTTTACTTTTAAATCGACTTGCAGCCACTGTGCAAAGTGGCACCATCATAGTCAAGTCCGAACTGGTTTTTGAATATTAGGAAGTTAAATAACGAGTTAAGAGTAGAGGGTCTAATATGGGCTTTCTCGAAAGTAGAAGAGGATAAGTTAGACTTTGTCCTAAGGAGAATATCTAGGAAGGAAGTTGCTCAACAGATGCGTTGTAGAACAACGTACACAGTCTTCACTGAACTTCAAAAAGATTATGCAGGTCATCACAAGCTACGGCCTCTTGAAAGGAGATCTCACAATCTCTAACGAGCATTCTATGCTTCAATCCAAGCATGCTGATAAGAAACTCAAATCCGAGCTCTGGGTAGCCCATGCCGCAGGGCTTCGATGATGGTGAAGTAAGTCCGCTTGTTGGGCCGCAATGCAGTAGCCAGCATCCAGCGCCGGACGTTGAGGACATCGTCAAGGCGTCCACCGAGGCAGTATCTCTTGGCGAAGGGTGTTGCAAGAGACGAGGCTGGGGATCCCGGGCACCAGGCCGCGCATTGCATCGAACAGCCTGCGCGCGGCGGTTAGGCGGCCGAGCAGGCAAAGGCAGTGGAAGAGGACGTTGAATGCGCGCGGAGCAATCGGGAGAAGCGGGCAAGGGCGGAAAAGGGGCGACAGGAATGGGCGCACCTGGCCGTCCTGGCGAGGCCGCGGTTGAAGCGCACAGTGGGCGGAAAGGCGGCGCCTCCGGCCGAAGTTGCACGGACGAGGAGGCTGGCGATAGGAGGGCGACGCGGCGGCCGGAGATGGCGTCGGCGGCGGCAGCAGCGGGGAGATGAGAGGCGGCTATTTGAACGGCGCCATGGGAAGGGGCGCTCCTGTAGCGCCTTCAGGCCTCGTTCAACGCCTCGTTCGTTGAACGAGGCCAAGTCTGGAATTTTCAGACTTGGATTTGATCGAGCCAGGGATTGGGTTGATCCCTTCCCTTCACCGGCGATTTTTGCTATATATGCCGCGCCCACAAAAAAACCGTCGATTTAGGGCGTCGGAGGCCAAAAAGGCGCTCCAATATACGCTGTAAAATAGGGCGTGCTGTAAAAATCTTTGCAGCGCGCTGGAAATTGCCGCACCGCGCGCGGGAAATTTTGTGCGCCGGCTACAGCGCGCTGGAAAACGAGAGCACGCGCGCGAGAGACCAGCCGTCGATCTGAAATCTCCATGCGTTCGTGCCGCTGCCCATTTCCCCAAACTCCTCCGGCGTCCCACCCGCGCCCAATCCCTGCCACCGGCGCTCCCCCGCCGCCCTCCCATGGCCGTCCAAGAGCCGCCGCCGCGGTGAATCTGCCCTCGCCGCCGCCGCCACGCAGCTTCTCTCGTGGTCGCCGTAGCTTCCCTAGCTTCCCCAGCTCGGCGGCCGCCAGCTGCAGCACGCTGAGAAGTCCGACGACCAGCGCCCGCGGCCGTCAAGCAACTCGGCGCACACAAGGTGTTTGACAAAATCTTTGCAATGTATGTATTGCCGCCGATGCTATGTTTGTACATGAATTTTGTAAGTATCGTTGGTAGTTTACATTAGTCCAAATTTATGTTTGTAGATCAGTTCGTCCTACGATTCTTCCGATGAAGAATGGGACCTTCGAGAAGAGGAGAACACGGCATTGGTCTTGGCTAAGCACGCCAATAAAAAGCCGAACCAACGGTGGTTCAGTTTTCGGTCGAGAGAAGTTGTGGAGGGAAAGTATCGATGCTCACCACATCGCGAAGTGTTTGGCGAAGCATGATCGGTTTATTCAGCAAAGCAGGAATGCCGCCGGAGAACTTGGGCATAGCACCTATCAAAAGGTGATTGTCGTTTTGCGTATTTTGGCATACGGTATTCCGGCGGATCTAGTTGATGACCACTTGGCAATAGGTGAGAGTCAAGCCATCAAGAGTGTGAAGCGCCTTGCAATTGGAATTGTGCAAGCGTTCGGTGAGGAATATTTGAGAGCCCCTAATGTTGAAACACGGCTAGGATTTTGGAGTTCAGCAAAGCTCGGGGGTTTCCAGGTATGCTTGGCTCAATTGATTGCATGCATTGGAGTTGGAAGAATTATCCTGCGGCATGGCATGGCAATTCCAAGGCCACATCATGAGACTTGGATTTGGCATGCTTTTTTCGAAATGCCTGGATCTTGCAATGCCATCAATGTTCTTCAACGGTCACCACTCATGACACGGATTGCAATGCATGAAACTCCACATGTGGAGCTTGTAGCAAACGGCCACACATACAACTATGGCTACTACCTTGCCGACGACATCTACCCAAGGTGGCAAATATTTGTGAAGCCGGTTCACAAATCGCAAGGTAAGAAAAAACTT
This sequence comes from Poa pratensis, assembly GCA_947311845.1. Taxonomy (NCBI): domain Eukaryota; kingdom Viridiplantae; phylum Streptophyta; class Magnoliopsida; order Poales; family Poaceae; genus Poa; species Poa pratensis. The sequence continues at coordinate 6,145,065 of CAMZMU010000106.1, forward strand.
GATTTCCATATTGCACAAGTAGCGGCTAGGAAAGATGTGGAGAGAGCATTTGGCATTTTGCAAGCCCAATTTGCTATTGTGAGAGGTCCGGCTAGATTTTGGGATCAAAATATTCTTTGGTATATCATGAACGATTGTGTGAGTATGCATAACATGATCATCAAAAATGAGGGTGGCCAAGATTTAGACTAATCTAATATGAGTTGATGGGATGTCCCGGGCTAGTGCAGAGGAGGAAAGAGAGGGTGGTATGTTTTATTGTCTCTTGTCATTCCATTCGACAAGCCGATGCGCATGATGAACTTAAAAAAGATCTCATAAAAGAGTGGTGGTCATGGAGGCCCCCACAAAACTAGTTTGATTTTGTATGTTTGTTATATTGTTGATGAACTATTTATTGTTATTGATGAACTATTTGTTGTATTGTTAATTAACTATTTATTGTATTGATGATAAACTATTTGTTTGAGGTGTAATAATAATTAAACTATTTACTGTTCATTTATTTTGTGTGTGTGATCTTCATTGTTCTATATTTGTGTGTGTTTTGTGTTTGTGCTGGTCGCGCTACATTTAGTGTGCCTGGTGAAGTGCTACAAGGAGCACGCTAAATTTTAGAATTGCTGCCCACCCCCACGTGCTGAAACAGCTATTTCGATGTTGTAATTTTTTGTAGTGCGCCTATTGGAGATGCTCTTAGTCTCCTGTCTCCACGCCCCTTTGCGGCTTCGCTCGCTCTCTTGTGTCGTGGAAATTCATCCAGACGTTGGGTGGAGATAAAAAAAATTATAGATATTTTTTGAAATACAGTACAACGCAGACGCTCACATACACTCACCCCTATAAACGTACACACACCCTACCCCTATGAGCATCTCCGAGACTGAGCCGACAGATCAGGTCTTGAGATTGACGAAGTCATCACGGACGCCTCGCTGTCGATGGAACATCGTCTTCCAGTGAAGAACAAACCTGGGGTTTGAACTCTGGTTTGCTCGGGGTACAACCATCCTCTTAACCATCCTACCAAAGGCAATGGGCATGGGTTGGACAAATAATTCCGTCGGAAGTAACCGAAGACCGAAAAGTCTCTTTGTAGCCCGGGCTACATGTGGCCCAGATTTTTTTATTTTTTTTGAATTAACATTTTAAAGTTCAAAAAATTCCGAAAAAAATCATAGAGGTGGAAAATGACGTGCAGTAAGGTTCTGCAAAGTTTCACCGCGAAATATTTTGTATTCCGCCCTACAAAACGCCTGGACATCCAGGATCGAGCCGGGATCCAAAATCCTCCCTGCCTAACCGAACGAGGCCTAACCTGCGTCGATCGAGTCCCCATCGAGCCGAGCTTTCTCTGTTCCTCGTTTCCTCGCGTCGCTAGCTAACAGAGAAACAGGCGGCGGCCGGAGCTAGAGAGGGCGGTTGGCGGCGGGATTCCGGGAACTACTGCCACATCTCTCCTGCGGCGCTAGGTACGAGCTCCTGATCTCACAGTGGCACCGGCAAGGCTGAGATACCCTGAGTCGTTTCAGATCAGATACAATAACAACAACACACTGCGTTCCAGTCGATCCACCGCCCATGGCCGCCGTCGTCTCCGACCTCATCGACTTTCTCAACGCCTCGCCCACCGCTTTCCACGCCGTCGGTACGCGCCCCGTCCCGTTTCCTTTCTTTAGTTAGTTGGTAATAATTGACGTGAACTCAACTGAATCTGTCTCCTGCTGTTGCTTCCGGTGGGAGAAGACGAGGCGAAGCGGCAGCTGAAGGCGGCGGGGTTCGCACAGCTGTCTGAGCGAGAGGAGTGGACGGGGCTCCAGCCCGGCCGGAAGTACTTCTTCACACGGAACCACTCCGCCCTCGTCGCCTTCGCCATCGGCGCCAAGTGAGCAGCTAGATCCACTTGCCGTCCTTCCTTCTTCTTACTTTCCACCGCTTTGGGATACTAAATTCACGCTTTTTTGGGGAGGAAAATCAAACCTAATCTGTACATAGTTTTCTTGAATTGTTTTTGTCGTGCGGATTATTGACAGATGCGTTCATGTCTCGCAGGTACCTTGCTGGTAATGGGTTCCACATCATTGGTGCACATACGGACAGTCCATGCCTGAAGCTCAAGCCTGTCACCAAGGTTTGAGTTTGAACTTTTTAGTTATTGATTTCAGAGCCCCGCAACTTCGACGTGATACTACTTCATGTCTAAAATCCCAACAGACCTTTTATCTGGCTAGCGGCACCATTTGGCCTTTCATTATGATATGTATCTGGTGAATATGTTAGTAGACTGTTTCCTGTTAGATGCTACATTTTGGTGAATTACCTATAAAACCTTGCCTTTTCTTTCTCAGATAACTAAGGGAGGTTATCTCGAGGTTGGAGTCCAAACTTATGGAGGTGGATTGTGGTACACATGGTTTGATCGTGATCTTACTATTGCCGGTAGGGTGCTTGTACGAGAGAAGAAGGGAGGCACCGTCTCTTATGCACATAAGCTTGTAAGAGTGCAAGAGCCTATCATGAGAATCCCCAGTTTGGCTATTCACCTGAACAGGTTGGTATTAAGAACTCCTTTTTAACACATTTTTTAAAGTTTTGTAGATCCGTTGAAAATTATTCCTACAATGAATAGTGTCGAGCGACGAACGAAGGCCCATCCTCCAGTTCGTAATATCCCTATTTTATTTGGAACGGTTGGTCCATTACAATCTTACAGTTATATGAAGAATTTCTCATATTTGTCTTGTTCACATTTTGTCATAGGACCATCTCCTCGGAAGGTTTCAAGATTAACAATCAGGATCATCTCGTCCCTGTGCTGGGCACACTGGTTAAGGTGATTTGACTACATTGAGCAGAATCTTCTTCCTGTTTTCAGTTGGCTTGTTTGTCACCTATTGTACTTGTTCATTGGCACGGTATCTTCAAATTAAGGAGTTAATTAATATGAATATTCAATTGTTTTACCATAGTTTTCTGTTTTAAGAGGCTAGCCTCTGTATAATAGCAGTGGCAGTTGTTGCGCTGATATTGGATACACTTGTCATGTTGTATTTTCTATTTAAGAAGCAACGCTTGCTTGCACATTATGTGCGTTTGTTGTTCATTTCACATGTTCTGTGCAAAATTATGTAGTATCAATTTCTTCACAGAATTTTCTAGTCTAGATCTAGAATGCTCCACCTATTTAATCCAGAATGTTAAATATTTGGAATTAATATATTCACGATGAATGTCATTGTTGTCCAATATTTATTTGGAATTGATCTAATATGATAAAAGAACTATGAAAAACTTATGCACTCTTGTTTGCTTTAGAAAATCTAATGTTGATTCAACCATTATTTTTTTGCAGAATGAAATGCAGAAATTAGTAGAAGAAAATGTTTCAGAGGAGTCAACTGGGAGCAAAGACACGAAGCACCATCCACTGTTATTGCAGGTAATGTCTTACTAAAAACATTTGATGAAACGATTGTTCTGAGTTCTGACATATAAATATCAAGAGTTGATGGGTTCGAAATATGTTTTAACTTTTTTCTAATGTATGTTGCTTTCATTTTGTTGCAGTTGATTGCTAGAGAGGCTAATTGTGAAGCTGATGAGATATGTGACTTCGAGCTGCAGCTTTGTGATACTCAACCAAGCATTATAGCTGGTGCCATGAAAGAATTCATATTTTCGGGAAGGCTTGACAACCTTTGCATGTCATTCTGTTCACTGAAGGTTTGTCTCGCTGTTTTAGTTTATATATAGGTTATAGAGACCACATGTACAAATTCACATATTTTGGAACTGCTGTGTCTTTTGATGTCACTTTATATTAAATAGTTTTGCATGCAAGTCTCTGTTGGATAATATTTTAAACCGGAAATTCACTTTGGCACATGGGAGCATATGCTGCTGCCACCAAGTTTCGGGAAACCCGATAGTTTTTGTGGCTTGTGTAAAAAAGACAAAAAACAATGTCTCGTGAAAAGCCTTTTTAGCACCAATTTTGTCTTTTTGACACACACACAAAAAATGTCAGTTTTCCGTGAAACGACTTTATGAGCACATTGAATGTCGATATGTACACACTGATTTTTTTTTCAATTTTTTTTTTTTGACATTTTATGCCTTTGAAAAACCGGGAGCATATGCTCCTGGGAGCCAAAAGCCACTCCCAATATTTTCTGCATGTGTCATATAGTATTACTCATTACTGAATTCAAGTATATTTCTAATTTTACTCAGCAGAAAGATATGTTTGTTCTCTAGTTTAGGGGAAAGAGAAATTACGCCACAAAGAACGGTTTATGAAGAGAGTGTCTTCGAATCTCGATACTTGTACTTCCTACATTATTCTCGTATCCTCGTGGTTGATTGTACTCCATGCTTCTACGTTACCTCATGTGCTCACCTTTCATTAATTCTTGATTTGACCATACAAATCCGTACCTTACGGAAAGAGTTGCAACCATGATTGTCATAGAATTGATTGCTATCAAATGATGTCCTCGTTTTGCATATATGCTGTTTTATGAGATTAATTGTTCTATATTTGTATAATCCTATTATTTAATATGAGGTGTAGTTGAAGCCATGACAAGTTGAAGCTAACAACATTCAGTTTCGAATATATACTAATTAGTGTCCTTATTTTGCAACAAGATCACCATATGACAAGTTGTCCAATACTGTTTCAGGCCCTAGTAGAGTCAACCTCTGCTGAACACTCCCTTGATGATGAATCTGGTGTTCGAATGGTGGCTCTTTTTGACCACGAGGAGGTTGGTTCTGATTCAGCTCAGGGAGCTGGTTCACCTGCCATGCTGGATGCTTTAGCAAGAATCACAGGTTCATTCAACCATTCAAACTCTAAGGTACAAACCACTTTCCTTCACGCAGCACCCATTCTGCTTCAGCTGGCTGCTGGCTACTGGATTTGGTTTGTCACATACCTTATCTGATACGGATTATTTTGCCCATCTTTCACGGCGATAGTAAGCAGAAACAGCAACAGCAAGAACTTCATGTGAGATCGTAAGCTCGATAACCAGCAATGGGTAGATGAGATAATTTCAATACTGAAATCGGAACAGAGGTTTTCTAAAGCTACCTCGAAAACTTGCGGAGTTGTAGACAGCTTCCCTCAAAACTCAATACGAGATTTTAACCCCATGAAGACATCGTGACTATTGTTGATGTGTATAAGTGGATTGCCTAGCCCTTTCCATCAGATCGGTCTTTGGGAATAGTTGGTTAGTGCATGAACCTTGACATGGTATCAGAGCCCAGGGTCTTGAGTTCGAGTCCTGGTTTTCGCAGTTTATCCTAAAATTGCTATTGCCCCCTCGGTGTCCACGTATAGGCACGTCATGCCTCTTGAGCCTGCCTCTGACTCTACACGTGTTGACTTGTCTTCCCGTCACACGTGAGGGGGGGGGGGGGGTGTTGATGTGTATAAGTGGATTGTCTAGCCCTTTCCATCAGATCGGTCTTTTGGAATAGTTGGTTAGTGCATGAAGCTTGACAACTATTTCATATAATTCGAAACTGAGCATTACATGAGGCAGCCCTTGGCTTTTATAACCGGCCCAACTTGGTTATCAAGCAACCGACTCAAACAGAATAAAAACAGATCAGACTCTTTCCTAAACAGAATAAAGCAAATCGTAATCTGGACTCTATTTTTATTTGGTGTGCCATCTTGATCCTGTCACGCCTGCTAGGTGGCCCCCAGACTCCTTCAAGGATAGCATACTTCACGATGAAAACCTTCATGAATTTGGTTCCTTTTCTAGTGGACGGGATCGCCAGAAATAACAAGCAACCTCTTAATCTTTACACGGTAATCTTGCATAGAAGACGCAGCGTACTCAAGCCTGTCAATCTCTCCCCTGTGAGGGGTCTTTGATATCACGGTCTCTCTGCGGCTTGCACTCACATCAAAGTTTGGTTCCCTGAAAGATTACAACATTGATAACTAAAACTTATATCAAGAGAATTAAAGGTAACCCGAGTTACAGATGGCACAAACACCAAAAAGCATTGACTAAAATGCAATGAGACATTAGCACACGTTCTTCATGGTGCTTGATGGTGTGGGTTCTTCTTTCTTGGTCTGCAGTGCATGCACAAGTACACCGCCTGTGCTGGACCAAGGACAGGGCCTCCGAGCCGAATATATTCTGCCTGACACCAAATGCATCAGGAACCCAGGTTTACAATGGACTTGAGAAAACATTTCACCAATTAGGTGCAGCATTCAGTTGCAGCTCAAAGCCTCAAACGCAGTCAGGCTGTACTCAAGAGACAACGGTTGCGACTGAAATATTGCAACATATGTTTGGCGATCACATCGCAAGTCTATGAATTGTCGCGAACAACAACATAGATATATGCACATTGACATTTGTTTGAGCTAGTAATCGATCGGAGATAGATCTATATCCCTCACTTATGGGCACATGCAACGCACTACCATTAACGAATTAGGCAAATGCCTTAATCCGGTGGTGGTGTGGGCGTGTGGCAAAGCAGGCATCGATGATAGGTGGGTGCGGGAATGCGGCGGCGATGACCAGCAGCGTGAGACAGCGGTGATCAGCGGCGCCCGGCTCCTCGTCGTTCAGTGCCCTAGGAGCCATGGGTTGTAAGCGAAGTGGAGCACTGTAGGAGGATTGCACGAGGCCGATGCAGCGCAGCTCCGCCGCTGTCATGAGGTGCGGCAATGCAGATGCACCAGCCACCCCTGTTGCTCAGGGTTCTTCTAGAGAGATCGCGCCACATATGGCTGGAGGTCCTAGGCTTCGGGGACAGAGGCCTCGACAGTTTGGAGGCGGAGGGCACGAGGTGAGGGAGAAGACGATGATTTTACCTAGGTTATCTTGAGACGTGTGCGTGCAATGTGGTGTTCTGTTGAGATAATGTCGTGTGATACTATGCAGGCTGGGTGACCGAATGGTGTGGAGTCATTTTATGGATTGAACGGTGTAGAATAAGTCCACCCAGCAGAAAACGGAATTAAAGCGATGGGTTCGGTGTGGGCACGCACATGAGTGCGGTGGTATATGTTTGTTAGCCAAATTTGTTGGATCCTTGATGTTATTTTCTGCGGACATGTTATTTAGTTAGTTATACTGTGTGGAATAAACGGACGAGGGTGTGCTATTCTAATGGATTGCTTGCGGTGGCTTTTTCTATGTAAATAAGTGGAAGTGTGACACCATGGGAAGATGTGACATAACCACCGATTCGCCCTTAATAGTAAAGATGACAAGTAGAGCACTACAATTTTAAGTTGTTTTGCCAAAAAAAAAAGGATTATTCCTCAGAAAGTTTTTCCCTGCTTGAGTAATTTCTTTTGTAATTCTACTTCACATTAAAGCTTTACTGTCAGATTCTGTAGTTTTGCAGCAAGTTGGGTTTCAAGTTCTTAACAGTGACTATCTGCTTTCAAAATTTTCAGCTGCTAGAAAAGGCTATTCAAAGGAGTTTCCTAGTATCCGCAGATATGGCTCATGCCTTACACCCCAATTATATGGTAATAATAAAAGTATTTATTAGATCAGTGCATGAGATTCGCAGGTATGCAGCAATATTTTAGTACATCTTTGAATCAAATATGATTTCCAGGACAAGCATGAGGAGAACCACAAGCCAAAGTTGCACGGTGGACTTGTGATTAAGCACAATGCTAATCAACGATATGCCACTAATGCCGTGACAGCTTTTATTTTCCGAGAAATAGCTGAGAGGCACCAACTACCTATCCAGGTTAGTGAATGTAAAAAAGGACTCTTATAAGAGTGATAGGCATTCATAATTTCCTTATTCTTGTGACCTATGTCAGTATATTAACCTTGTAGCTTATAGGGATAAATCTTTAGCTTATAGGGTCACATTCCTTCACGTTGGAGTACATACACCTAGGGGTATGCAACCATATATATACAGTGGTAGGCACCCCAATCCACCCGTTGGATTAGACAATAGGGCATTTTCCACCTGGATTAGACAATAGGGCATTTTCCACCGCCGATTCATTTAACGCCGTTACACCCCCGATGCCTTCTATTTGCCCTGCTATCCTACTGAAACCCATGTACACCCAGGGGTATGCAGCCATATATATACAGTGGTAGGCACCCCAATCCACCCGTTGGATTCATTTAACGCCGTTACACCCCCGATGCCTTCTATTTGCCCTGCTATCCTACTGAAACCCATCGCTCTCAACTCAAAAAAACAAAATCGGCATACACAGTTCACACCTGACCCAAACAAACCTACGCACGTCTTTCTCTCTAACCCCCACCCGACCCCCGACCACCGCGCCGCCACCGCTTCTCCTCCACCAGCAGCACCGCTGCTCTCCCTCCACCGCGCCGCCCCTTGCTTCTCCCGCATCAACCGCCAGCGCCGCCCGCCTGTCTCCTCTCCCGTCGGGCGACGCCACCTGGGATCCCCTGCATTGGTGGGCCACCCCTGTGCCAGCGGCAGCGCGCAGTCTTTTTCCCCGCTTTCTAATTCACCGGTGACGATGGGACACGGGACCATGGAGACGCGTGGCACCAGCACCAGCACCGGGCCAATGCCCCCGCTGCTGTCGGACCCCACCCTGAAACTCACCGTCACGAAGAGGAGGAACGGAAGGCATCCATGGAGGGACGTTGCCGGGTGCGTGGCCTGGCCCGCGTCGTCCTCCTTGCCAGACAGCACGCCTGACCCGGGGCAAGCAGCGCCCCGGTGATGCAGGCCACCGCCGCCGACATGATGGACGATATCGCGGGCACAGTTTCCATTTTTTCAGTTACCTAAACGGGCACAATGCCGTTGTTTGGTGGTATTTTTGTTGATGCCAACGGTGATGGAGCCGGGCACAGGTGTCTTTTTTGTGCGGATGGTGAACAGAAGCAAACGGAAGCACGAATACCGGACAACATCTAATGGCTCTAAGTGCGTGCGTAGCTATCCCCATATGTAGACAATCCACGTTATATATATATTATTCTCTTAAGCATTATTTTCCTAATAATATAATTTTATTGGATATTATATCTGTACTGCAATAGAAACTAGTGGTTAAAGTCACCTTGAAGACCGTGGCAGTGTCTAAGACGTCACTTCTTTGTGAACTGGAGGGAGTAATTAGGATAAGCAATAGTCAAAGACATGTATTAGAGACCACATCCATGTTCAAAACAGCAATAAAGACAACTTATTGGATAAGCTGTTGAACTGCTTGTGCAGTTCCAGATTTTCCCAAGCTTGGAACCTATATATGACAATGTATCTGCTGCAAATCCTTGGAACTTTATTTCATGCATCAATACAATCTTATGATTTGATTTGTTTGCAGGATTTTGTTGTTCGCAATGACATGGCTTGTGGTTCGACAATTGGCCCAATACTCGCTAGCGGTGTTGGTATCCGTACTGTGGATATTGGAGCGCCGCAATTGTCAATGCACAGCATCAGGGAGATGTGCGCCGTTGATGATATCAAGTACTCATATGAACACTTCAAAGCATATTTTGAAGAATTCACGGAATTGGATAGCAAAGTCAAGGTAGATTGTTGAGGTGTAAGGAACCTTGTTGTGTCAGTAGGGCTGCTGTTGTTGAAACGACCTATACTTTTTACTAGCTCACAGCTATGATCATAATAATAAGTGATGTCGGATAATTTTAGCCATGAAGAAATTATGTAGAATATGCTCTATGTTTTTGCAAGAAGAGTTCATTTTTATGCATATTTTTATATTTTTTTCAGCCGTGTGCTCCACCAACATTTTGTAGCTAAAACATTTACCACCATTTTAGTAGATTCGACATATTTGCTCACTGATCTCAAAAAAAGAAGACATATTTGCTCACTGATTTGTTGCTAAGTCTATAAAATGGCCGTCCAGAAATAGAAAAGCAACCCTCCCTCTCTTCGCTAACACTAAACAGGCTGTAGCTAGTTACAGGAATAGGAAAAATTGTTAAAAGTGTCTTACTTACAATCACTCTGAATATCAGCACTCATTGATGATGCACAAATTTTGCTAACCTTCTGTCCATTATTGTTGAAACAATGCCAAATTTTAGTTGAAAACCTTGGAAAAATAACATTACCAATTTTGAGAAAACTGGAATTTACTCTTGAGACACCGTGCCATGATATCGTTGTTGATAACAAGGGTTTTGGTTTGCAACAAATTTCTTATTTACATCCTGCCTTCATGGCTCTGCAGTAGCCTTTGCTTTTCCCTTAGAGAGAGGTTTCCAGATCAATGCCCCGTATATTGGACTTCAAAAAAGCCAGAAAACTCCCTCCTCTAGGAAACCAGTTGAGGGAATGGGATAACTGTGGTGCTCTTTATGATAAAGAAGTGGAGGTAGCACAAGCTACTGAAAAGGAGGCTGGAAATTACTAGACATTTTCGTATCTTTTTGCACAGTGTCACCAAACTAAGATTCATGTTATAGGAATGTACATGTAGTTATACATTAACACATCAAGAAATACAATACGACATCTAGCTCTAGATCTAACGGATGGATATGTTCAAAAGGAATATATCCCCATAGACCGAAACCAAAGCCCATTCAAAACCATCGCATTTCAATCTTACATAAAGTTTTACACAAAAATCTCCCATGTGAACGTTCTTTACATGAAGAGTTGATGTATTTATACCAATTAACATACCAACAGACCTCCCATGAGGTGGCAAACAAAACCAAGTAAAGTCTAGTCCAGCAGCTAAATGATTTAAAAACATAGTAGAAAAGTTGGCCCTTCCAGTCTCCGACAAGGCTATGAAGTCCAACCGCCGCTCTCTAATCGTTTCTTGAATAAACAAATGTTTTCAGGGTAACGAAGGCCCTCACTATTCCAAAAAAAAAGTCCTTTTAAACCATTCATCTTTACTTTTTGTTTTGTTTCTTAATTCTAGCACTTCGGCGTCTGATAGAGTAGAATAATCTCTCCTCTTATGGGTTTGCTTAACTTTTTCCAAAATAACCGGAGAATCCATCTGACCCTCCATGTTCCTAAGAAAATCGTCTTGTTCTAGATCCTCAGATAAAGTAGAAGCTTTAGCTAAAACTAAATTATGGGGATCCTCCCCATTCGGATTAACATTTTTATCCAACATATGAATAGTCCTGTTTAACTCCGAATTCTTAATAATTCTAGCTGAATTAAATTTCTCATTCCGAGAACTACCCAAAGAAACGCCTAATTTAGATGCTTTATCAATAATTTGTTCATCCGAAAAAGACAAAATAGAAAGGATGGGATTTAAGTTCGTACCTTGCGGATAGTCACGACGCTGAGCCAACGAAATAGCCCTTCCCATCTGGGTGTCGTCCGCATTAGGTTGCGGTCTGATACGATCGCTTCAGCGTACCCCGAACGCCGCTGCATCCGGAATACCACCGAACTCGGCCACCTTGCGCCTTGTTGCTTCTTCACCAAGACCACCCGTGCGGTGGAGTAGAGAAGAGGGGGAGGTCACCATCAACTGCATGGCCGGCGAGCTGCACGCAGCCAGCTGAGACCCGCTCGATCCATTACCCCCGCTTGGGGTAACCGGAGAGCAAGATGAGCTTGCCCGCGATGCACACGATCCAGCCCCACCTCCTGTGGCCCGTGGAGAGTGCGGGGTGAGACCGACGTCCTCCTGCTCATGATCATAGCCGTCTCCACGTGATCAGATCGTGCACCTGAACCACCGAACGTCGACGGAGACATCACAGCTCTAACTCCCGCGCTCAGCATGCATGCGTCAGGCGTCAGGCCCCTAGTCGCAGCTTCATTCTCTGCCGGGGCATAGGAAACACTCCTTTTTCCTGCCGCGGCAGCGCTCCGGGCAGAGAAACCTGACAGTTTCTCCACTCCAGTCTGCAGCTCCTCGTGATCCACCTTCTCAGTAAGCTTTACAATCTGATCCATCTTCTCTTGCCTCCGAATCAAGGCCATCTCTTCTTTGGCTAATTTAATAGAGCGACGAACCAAGGGCGAGAACACCACGCCCCCGTTAGTAGCCGTGTTGCTCGGTGTCTGAGCACCCGATCCACCTTCTTGCTGAGGATTAACCGGTTCCACCGCAGCAGCTTGAGAATTATTAGGAGCAACATTATTCTGCTTGCTATCTTTTGCTCCTGCAGATCGCGTCCAGAAATCGGCAACCTGAACTAGCTGACCGCGGACTGCTCACAGACCAAGAGCAGGCAAACAAACAGAGAAAGGAATAACGGCAAAATATTATTTCAACTTAAACTCGACCAATTCATAGATAAGCTAATTTTAGTCTGATAAACATAGTACAACTCAATCTGCAGCTCTACAAGAACAACTAATTGCTCTTCTCATGACCACCATCAGGCTTGATCTGGTACTTCTTCTTGTTGCTGATATCTTCGGCGATGAACTCGGCGTCCTCGCAGCTCCCATAGAGCCCCCTCCTCACCATCCCCGCGCAGTAGAGGCCATTCTTTCCCTTCCAGTGCACCGGGTAGCTCCGCCGCGCCATCCCGTCCTCGCCGATCAGCCCATCGTCACTCTGAAATAAATGGAAAACACAGAGAGAGGAAGATGATCAGGCCCGGAATTTTGTCAGAGAGATTACGTGCCGAATGCCCCAAATTAAATCAATTGTACATACATATACATATCGACATGTCTAGTGATAGCTGTGCCTAGAAGGCTAGAAGTATAGCTGAATAAGCTGGGAAATACGTCAAGTTGTTGTATAGACTCAAAGCAGTATACATGTTACATGCAGCACGCATGCGTGCATTGGATAATACAGTATATACACTTTCAGGATGCGTAGCAGGTACTGTACATGAAGGCATGTTCCTGAAATACGAGACCAGGAATGTTCAATTGTGTTTTGCTTCTGCGCAAAGGAAGGCTTGCCTCGTCTCCAAAGGCGCACATGCGATTTTTTTTTGCAAGGAATGCATGCATGTTCGGTCTGTAAATTATGAATCATGATGTATATATCCATATATATGCGTCGATGTACGTCTGTATATATTGATGCTGCTTCATGTGACAGCATGAGTAAGATGCATGGACGCATGTGCGTGCTATATAGGAGTAGCTCTCTTACCTTGAGCCACTGCCTTGTTGTGCTCCGGTAGCCGGTGGCGAAGACGATGGCGTCGAACGGGTGCCGCTTGCCGTCGGCGAACTCCACGACGTCCCTGTGCACGCTTCTCATCTCCGGCAGCACCTGCAAACACGTATATATACGAGATCGTTTCAAACACCGATTTAGCTAGCTAATATAAGCAGCTAAATCAATCCGACTAGCTAGCAAAATATATATATACCTGGATCTCGCCGGTCTTGATCTTGGCGTAGGCGCCGACGTCGACGACGGGGTAGGCGGGGGTGTTGATCTTCATGGAGAAAGGGCCCATGGCCGGCCGCCGGAGGCCGTAGCGGGAGGTGTCCCCGAACACGACGCGGCACATGAGCAGCACGATGTGGTCGATCAGCCACAGCGGGAGGTACCTGTACAGCATCATCGCCACGTGCCAGATCTCCTTGGTCACCAGGTGAAGCTGCATGCAGCCACGGTAATAACACGCGTTAATTAGGCAGTTAATGCAGTGATCTTGTCAATTGTGTTTGCGGTTCGATCGAAGAAATTGATGATTGTCGATCGAACCTAGCTCGATTATGTCCTGTCCCAACCGAAAAAGAATTACCATGAGCAAGATTGCAGGATCCTATGTTGCCACTCTCCGACAGAAAACCTGGATCGCCACCCACTGCGGTTACTAATTACGACATCTTTTAAACTGTCCAAAACCAGTGACAGTGTCCATGGAATGAGTACAGTGGCAGTCCTACTGTCATGTTCCTTTTTAATTAGCCAAAGATTCCCATTGCGCTAAACTCGTGAGGCATCACGTGAACATCGGGCCGGGTCTTGTCGTCGTCGTCGTCGTCTGTTAAGACTGCATCACCTTGAGGCCTTGTGATCTTAATTAAGTGAGCACTGGGACTATACTACTATATATATATATACGCCTATACCATCTCTGTCATTCTCCTCTCACATGTGCCGGCAACATGCATTCCCTCCGATCTACTACATACAAAGGCAAGCCCTCCCAGCTGTCTCCGGTGGAGAGTAATGTGCGTTTTCCATTATTAAATCGAGGTGAAAGAAATTTAGCTAAAGGCCATCCGCTAAGCCAAAAACTGACGTTAAAGGTTAACTAAAGGAGAGAGAGAGAGAGCCCTTTATTCCTAGAGAAATTTAGCTGCGATGGTAATGTAATAATGTACTACTATGATTGAGACGAGCCGAATACGGATGAAGGCAAATTTCTAATCTCTCACACAAACCATGCACGACGCAGGCAACATGCATGCTGGGAGAGCCCATCTCCCTATGACGCGTGGGGCCAGCACGCGTTTGAGAGCCGCCTTCGCACGCACATAGGACAGCCGGACAAGAGTGAATGTTGCAAAATCGCAATGAAAACAAAATTTAAGACCCTCGTAAATGCGCTGACCTCACTGCGGACGATGATGGAGGTGGCAGCGCCGGCCTGGGCGAGGTCGTAAGCGATCTCCATGCCAGAGTTCCCGGACCCGACGACGAGCACGGCCTTCCCCTCCATGCCCTTCCCCGTCCTGTACTCGCAGGCGTGCATCACCTTCCCGGGGAACCCCTGGAGCCCGGGCACCTCCGGCACCACCTTCTCGTCGTTCTCCCCGGCGGCGGCCACCAGGTGCCTGGCCGCGTACCGCTCCGCCTTCCCCGAGGCGAGGTCGACGGCGTCGACGACCCACACCCCGCGCGCCTCGTCGAACCGGGCCTCCCGGACCTGGCGGCGGAGGCGGGCGCGGACGCCGAACCGGGCCGCGTAGCCGTCGAGGTAGCGCACGAAGTCGTCGCGCGGGAGGTAGGTGGGCGCCGACGCGGCGTGCGGCGCGTGCGGCAGCGCGCAGTGCTCCTTGGCGAGGTGGAGGCGGACGCGGTCGTAGGTGCGGTTCCGCCACAGCGAGCCCACGCAGTCGTCGCGCTCCAGGACCAGGCTCGGCACCCCGCGCAGCAACAGGCACGCCGCCGCCGCCAGGCCCGACGGGCCAGCACCCACGATGATCACCTCCTCCGACTCATGCTCCTCCACGGCCGGTCTCTCATCTGACTGCTGCGCCATTCGCGTCTCTCGGAGGAGCTCACTTGGCAGTGGCGATGCGCGCTCGTGGAGAGAGAGAAGATGGCGAGAAGAGGGCGAGGAGTAGAAGCGAAGCGATGGACTTTCTGGGAGCGTTTTATAGGGAGGTGGGTGGGTTGGTGCGGCAAGGAGTGGTGGAGTGGCGTGGAAGGGTTCGTCCTCGCCGGCGGTGCTGGGGTCCGTCCAGGTAACAGACAGATCTTCCGGTGGGCTGTAAATTTTCCAGCTGGAATTTGCATCTGTGCGTTTGGAATTTCTGGCACACGTGTCATGGGACATAGGCGTACTGCTGCACGTGGAGTAATGGAGGGAGCGAACGACAAACATGTTACCCATGTACCGCTTTGATGGAGTACAGGATAAGCTCGATCACAAGCACGGACAGACTCGCATTGCTCTGCTTTGGACGTTGTGCGACAGTATGTTTGATCCATATACAGTACTTTTTTTAGCCAAGCTGCATTAGTGCTATATTAGTAACAGTATCAGCTATGACGATTGATGAGTTAAAAACTCAAATTTAGCGAGATTCGGGACCACCAAAAGAGGGGCAAAGATCACCAAAAAAAAATATCATTCCAAAATTTTGGAGACGAAGGCAACCAAACTAAGATGGTGACCTCATGTGGTGACCTTGAGATTTGTGAAACGAAACGATTTATCCGCAAGGGACTATCACGGTCTTATGTTATGATGGACGATATTGATGAAGTTGCCGATAAACGTTTGATGTTTTTGAAAGACATTGAGAAGGGGGAGAGGGCTCCCGCGACCCCTAGGGTTTCCGCGCCGCCAGGCCGCCTCCGCCGGCGCCGGTCTCCCCCTCCTCCCCTCCTCCCCTCCTCCTGTGCCGCGCGCGCTCGTCGCCCTCCGCGGCGGCGGGGCGCGCCCTCGGCCCTTCCTCTCCCGCGTCCCCCTCTCCTTTCCTCCCCGTCGCCGCCGTCGGCAGTGGCTGCCGGGCGCGGCCCGTGCGGCGCCGACGGCGGCGGCCTGTCCCTCCCCGCGCCGGGATGGGTGGAGGCGGAGCTCCATTCGTCTGGCGGCGGTGCTCCTCAGGTGGCGGCGGCGCGGCTCCAGCCGGGAGGCGGCGTGGCGGCGGCGGGCTCGCTGTGCGGTGGGGCGACACGGCGCGGCAGCTCGGCGGGCGACGGCAGGGTGGCAGCGGCGGCGTCCTGAGGCCCAGATCTAGGCCCTGCGGGGCCCATCTGGGTTGGGGCGGGCCTGCCGGTGGCAGTAGTTGTAGCTAGTGCGTGGGTGCAGCGGCGACGGCAGACGGCCTGTTGCAGCGTGGCGGCGGACTTTACGGGCCCAACCCGGGCCCGGCCGGACCCGACTGGGATTGGTGTGCCCCTGCGGGGGCTTTACGGGCCCGCTGGGCTCGGCCGAACCTAATTGGGACTGGTGTGTCCTGCGGCCGCGTCCGGTCGACTACCACCTTCGTTGGTGGAGGTAGTTCCCTCCCGCGCGGTCGCGGTCCTGCTGACCCCGATTCTGGCTACTCCTTGCAGTCATTTGCAGACCTCGTGGTGCATGCTTCGGTGAGACGACGACGATGGCGACTTTGTGACCGTGGTGGCGCATGTTGGTGGGCGGAGAGGTTGGTGGCATCGAGGATTCGTTCTCGTGGGGCTCCTATGCTACGGTCGTCCGGGGGTAGTGGACTGGGTTTTTCGGAGAAATCCTTGTCGGCTTGCCCGACACCGACGCGGTGCCGCCCCTGGGTGGCACCTCTCCTTCCTGAAGGGCGTCGTGGCTTCTCGTAGTCCGCTCCCTCCGTGTGCCGAGGGAAACCCTAGGACCTATGGTCCGGGCAGCAGCACGCGCTTTCCTTCTTGAAGGTGCTGCTTGGTACTCGACGGTTCGGCGCTAGGAGCGTGGTGTTATGTCGTGGAGAGGGCGCAGCGGTTACGGGTCTTCGTCGTTTAGTCAATCCGCCTTTGTCTCCTTTTGTTTTTCTTGTTTTTTCTCTTCCCCTTGCTTTGGGTGTATGTTTGCTGCCGCCCCAGCATCTCAAAACTGTCGGTTGTATCGGGTGGTTGCTATATTTATATAGCGGGGCTACGGCCTATTTCGTCTAAGACATTGAGAAGGGGAAGTTGTGGGAAGTAAAGCTTAGAACAAAAAAGTTGACTTAAGGAAGCGAATTCTGCCAATCGGCTCGAAGAGTCTGACTAAAGAGTTTCCAAGTTGGGATGACCCTCTCCAAGTCACAATAGTGGTAAACCCCGCGGAACTCATATATGGTCTAATCCATGGAAGAGCACTTATTACCCCGCGTAATCAACGAAAGATATCTGAAATAATTCCATCCAAATGGCAATCCGCTGAATACACGTGTGGATGACATGCAGATGTCGCCCTTAGCAAATATGGCTGAGGAGTTTAGTATCGCCATTAGCTGAGTTCTATGTGGAGTATTTTGTAACACACAAGATCTGCTAGAAAACATGGGACATGTAGGGGGCATGTGTTAGACATACATTTTTTGTAGACTGCCAAGTGAAGGCGTAAACCTGCTAAAACTGAAAATCTGAACGAACACGTTCAAAGAGAAGTCAGATTCAGATGGATCCGGACACAGAGCGATATTCAGACGTGTTGAAGCAGCGCGAAGTCATGGAGATCTAAGAGGCTAGTTAAAAGGTCAGATCCTCAAGTGCCATCTTCATCTGCATGAAGGTACATTGAGTGAAGTCAAGAAGTCGACATGCATCCAGGAGATCGAGGTGGGATCAACTCCAACACAGAGGATTGGCGGAATCTACTCCAACATATAAAATAAGTTGACTCCGACCCAGAGAAGATTAAGGCGCTTGGAGTCCATTTCCAGTACGATGACGAACACCTGCCTAAATTTAGAGTGGGAATTGTATTCGGGTTACTTGCACGATAGTACCACCCGTCCTATTAATGTAAGGCTAGTCATAGTAGGGAGTAAATTAGAGTAGTAACATACGGTAACATACACATATTACTAGGCTATGTTACCACCTCTATAGTGGGTAGTACTACTCACAATGGCATATGTTACTACTCTAAGTTACTACCTCCACAATGGGGAGTAACATATATGTAGTGTCATGCAGAAGTTTATTTATTAGGTTGTACACACATATTGTCTTGAAATGTGTGATGTTACGGTAACATATTATGTTACCACACCCATCTCTCTCCTCGTTAATTACCCGCCACATCAGATTTTTTGCTTACCACTCATTGTGACTAGTCTAACATGTGTGTGGTGTCATGCAACTCCTCATTAATTAGGTTGTAGACTCATATTGTCTTGGGTTGTGTGATGTTACGGTAACATAGCTAGTTACTCCATTTGTCTCTCTCTTCTTTAATTGCATGTCACGTCATCATTTTTGTCTACGTGACACTTATGTTACTATCTATGTTACTCCCACTATGGATAGTAACGATAATGGCTGAGTGTAAAACTAAGAACCATCAACCAAATTTATCAATACATCTATTTTTTTATTTTGGGACCCATGGATAAATGGGTCTTTCGAGCCTCCGTTTGAGATGCTCTTACGAGCAGATGCAGATTCAGTCGTCCTCGGGTTTGTCAGACAGGCGTGGGCATACAGAACACAACTGCTACCTAATCTTGCATAGGGCTGTGTAATCGATCTCAAGAGTCGTGCATGCTAGCGACAGCGCTAGCCATCACGTTGCATGCACCTAATCTTGTATGCGAGTGAAAGACAAACGAATCTCATAAGACCTGCAGCTAGCGACAGCGCCAGCCATCTCGTCGCAGTTTCAGTGGCTCAATTTTTGACAAAATCATTTGAGAAAAAATTCTTAACAGTCAAAGATCACAAAACGTCATCTGATCTGATGGTAGATATTCGTGCCTATATATTGGAGTGAACATGGATGGCCAATACGATTAAGTTAGGACCAGGAAAACTATGTATTGCCCATGATTATCTCTTACAGTTCATCTTTGACGGGATGATTGGAACCCGTAATAACGACCTGAAACGACAGGTGTATGCTTCTTGGATGGGCAAACAGTCTAGAGGCTTGTTGCCATTTGCCAACCAGCAATGAGAGACCAGGTAGGGCGGAAAGCCGAGCACCAATGAACCCTGCTATTCAAAAAACTTAAAAACCATATTTATGAGTTTCAAAAAATTCTAAAAAAAAGGAATGTAGCCAATGGTGTATCGCACAAACGTGTAAATTTTCAATTCGAGATACGTTATATTTTGGCCTACACAAAAATAACAAATCTGACAAAACTTAGAGATTTGAAAATATACATTCTCAGATGTACACAATTGTCATTTTTTTTAGCTCAAAATACAAAGTTTTTGAAGTTGATGTTTTGCACGTTAGTAAGATATATCATTGGCTACACGTAGTTTTTTTTTCAGAATTTTTGGAAACTTATAAATATGATTTTCCATTTTTTTTAAATAGGAGGGTTCACTAGTGCCCAGGATCAAAAAGTCTCCACTGCAGGTAGGGTGACAACTTTCTTCTTTGGTAATGGGCAGAAACCCCACAGATGATACACGAGTGGGACCAACTAGTGCGAAAGATTACAACCCAAAAGGGAAGTAAAATTTACACGATTTATCCCAAAGAGACACGCCGACACCCAGTTCAACTACACAATTTTACATTCCAAAACATTAAATACTCAGGATTAATACATTCTTAACAATAACGTAGTACAGCCTCTCTTATTTTGCAGGTATAATAACATAGTACAGACTGGAACTTACGTAAGCAACGGCACAACATGCCAACAAGCGTAAATTACAGTATTCATGTATGCCAACTTATTTGTTTGTTTCAACAAAAGAATCACTCATGGGTCCAGTTTTACGTACAGCTGTAAACCCAAAGGAAAAGTAATCCTCTCTCTTGGAAAGTTTTACTGATATGTATACAATCAAACAAATCGGGCTTCTGCCACACCTCCTGTGTATTTACAGTATCCCTCTGTTATTGGCTTCATTTACAGCTGCTTCAACAAACTATGCACAACATCAGATACATATGCACATCTTCTTTCTTTACAGACAAAAATAAAGGCCAGTGGGTAACGGTACCCAATATAGTATACACTCTAGACACCAAACTGAAAACTTGGCAAATGGCAAAACTTTCACATCAGTTGTTAGCCATGAAGACCCAGATCCACAACTTCCTGGGTTGTTGGTACTCATGCAGTCCAAGGGTCGCGATGGGCACACGGGGACACCCAAAACTCACGTTGGTGATTCGGCATGAACAAGGTCACCGACCTCCTATTTTGGAGCATCCAGCATTCTTGTAGACCCTCCCTGTCATGTTTCTTCACTTTACCACTTCATGATTATCAAAAAATCCTATCATTGTTTCTCTTTTATACAACAAACCTATCAGCACTTGTCTTTTTCACAGCAAAATCCTATCATTACTTTGATTCCTTCCGAGTGCGGCCGTCATGTTCACTGCACTTCTTGTACTATTAATCCACGTGCCATATTCTATCATTTGCTCTTCTGTATGATATATTGATATGTATCAGGCACCAGAATTAGAAAGCAGCAGGTATCATAAAATTGAACAAACAGAAACAAGCCTTGATGGATGAAGAATTAAAGATATCCAGCAACCTAATTTCCTTAAGAAAGTACTGAAACTAAAAAAATCTAGCCAAATCATCGGTATAAACCAAAAGTTGAAAATATTAGTGCCACTACAATATTTGAATTCCCAATAAACATCCGTGCAAAATTTGTAGATGAAGCTATCATAATGGTTCTTCAACTTCGTGTTAACTTCAACTTACTTTCAAATTTCACTTTCAGGTTCAAGAATTTAGATTCAATGTTCAGATTTCTTAATTTAAATGATCGATACTACAGAATTAATTTTGCTCTCTGGCAATCTCTTGAAAATTACCAATAGAAGCAACATGAAAGAATTAGCACTGTGAAACTGGGTATTTGACATGGCTCCAACTTGAAACCTTACTGTTACTGGTTAGTAGGCTGTGCTGTGCGAGATGATCAAACTGGCTGTTAACGACTTCCCATATAGCTTATCAAACTCTCAAACTGACTGTTAACGACTTCCCATATAGCTTATCAAACTTCAAACACCTATGGCATGCACAATATTGAATTGTTCTCAACTAACAATTAAGTTCAGAAAGAAATACTCTGGGATTAAGCCTGCTTATTAACAAACCACAGTTAAAATGCATTAAGAAAAATAAAATAAAATGTAAGACTATCAGACCAAGATTTAACTAAAATAGAAAACTGGCCTAATATGACATGTTCCTCAAACTAAACTGAGATAAATTGTTTATTACAACAGAACACTAGCCAGAATAAGAAGCAGGTATCAGACTATCAGGTGCTCAACAGAAAAAACTTGACACAACAACAAGAGCAAAAACACCAAGAATATGAGTAATACGTACCATTGTAGGGTCCGAAAGTATAGCATATGCTTTCCCAATTATTTTGAATAAATAACCAGCGTCTCTGCGGATCGCATTAACAATCTCTGTCCATACTGTATCATTGATATTTTCACTTCTCACAAGAAAATTACCAGCCTGTGACATAATAAACATTAGCGAACAGAAGAATTCAAGAAAGATGTCTAGATGAAGATCGAATATAGTACTTTGTCTGGATGATGCCTTAGTGCTGCTTTGCGGTATGCCTTTTTTATATCCGCAGCAGAGCAAGATGGCTCGATTCCTCTGCATGGAAAAGCAATCTCTCAGTCGGACATTCCAGACGTGTTTCCAAGACAAGAGAAATTCAGTAACGCAAGTTCTTCCCACTTTTCCAGCATAAATTTATGGAACTTCTTTGTCCCAACATGCCCAGTACACATTGCTTTCTGAAGGAAGTTCCTTTCCATAGGAAGCAAATGAGTGTAATGTAATTTTAAAATACCAAACTCTGAGATAATATGAAAATTAAACTGTGACTACTCACCACTATCAAACATGTTTTTCATAACTGCACACATGAGAGAAAGACCTACTCATTGTACAAGGTAATTTCATGAATGACATGATAAACAGTGTAGCATTTTAATCTAACTCCAGCAAAGATTCAACTGTTGCAGAGCTTATAGGTAAAATAACAATTTCACTGTAGGAGTAAAAGTTGTAAGTCAGAGCGCCCTTCTATCAACTTAACTAATACTCCAACAACAACAACAAAGCCTTTTTTCCCAAACAAGTTGGGTAACTTAACTAATACTCCCTCCATTCTAAATTAGATGACTTCCATTTGTCCAAATGTGAATGTATCTAGACTTGTAACATGTCTAGATACATTCACATGTGTGCAAATGGAAGTCATCTAAATTGGAACGGAGGGAGTACTAATTTACATCTGTGTAATAAGCGGCAGGTTAAAAGGCCAAATTGTACATGTCAAAGGATGCAACAGAGATAAAGTTCACGGATAGATGATATCGTAAAAGTACAGTTCATTGTAGAGAACATGATTTTGTATGTTGTACTTCAAATGTAATTAGAAATAAGAAGGACAGAGACTTACAATATCAAATACATATTCAATGAGGTCCTTTTTCTGGCATCACGCTCCAAAGCGGAAAGCCTAAGATTGGCGCGGTGCAGATTGTTACGAACGTTATCTAACTTCTCTGATGGTGTGGACATATTCTCTTGTAGTTGTTCCTCAAGAAGAGAAATTAGCCTACGAAGATCATTTTCAGCCTGACTGTAGTCTCTTATAAGTTCATACAAACTAGCCCTTCTAGAAATAACCTACAAAAGAGAGAGCACAATACATTAGTAGGAGTTTTTTTCTTGGTTCTTTCTTATTTTCATGCTCTCTTCTGCCATTTTGTATAAACAGCAGGCTTTAAGATAACATTTTCTCACAGGTATTTATCTAAAGTAATGGCCAAACAAAACTAGCCAAACAGCTCTATTCAAACCTTATCCAGTCAAACTTTCAACATTATAAAAACAGTACCATGCATACAGAAAAATATAACTCAATGTTAAAGGTTCAGTCAAAAGAATCCAGTAATAACTGAAGAAACTGCATTGAATTGTAACCTAGTTGCTCACACCATTAATATGGAGACATTTCCCCAACAATGGGGATGTGACATTAATCTGATTGAAAGATGTTAACAAGAAGAAATGCATGTCCTGCCAAAATACATGATGCAGATAACATGGTTAAAGTTTAATTTGATAGAAGATGAGGATCTTTCACCAACCTTACAATAGCTAGTGTCAAGGGCTATAGCTAGTGAACAATCTGCTATGGCATCTAAAATTTGGCCCATTGCTTGGTATGCAGCTGCACGGTTGCCAAAGCAGATTGCTGAAAAGTGTAGTGACTCGGTATTGCTTAACAGAGCAGCAGTATAATGTTCCACAGCCTCTGAATATTTACCAGCTTGAAAAGCTTCATTCCCAGCGACCTAAAATGAAGGAATTAAGAATTTCATGCCTCTAGTGTAAAATCCTTGCAGAATTTGTTGAATATCAGGCAGATTGTGTATGTACATGATCGAAGGACAGTACATGGTAGAGAAAACTTGGATATAGTTGGACATTATATGATTAGAGCAACACAGCATAGACAATTTATAAAGAAAATGCTGGATATTCCATATGTTACTGTAGATGAGTGAGGCTACGATGATGCAACTGAGAGCCTTTGTCGTGCCATCAACTAAATCATCAATGGAAGTGAGAGAATAGAGGCTCAATGGGCATACTTTTAGGCGCAGTAGTTCAGAGATTGTCTTCGAAAGTGATGAAACTGATTGCTGAGATTGCTTCCCACACCTAGTCAATATTTTCACGAAGTTAGCAAACCATATAAGTAACAACGTATGGAACAGAACACCATACAACACTAACATAGATATCTTCATAAAATATTGCATGTATTCCACAAATGTTGCTTGCTCATACTTTTTTAAGAATTGATGAGCCTCTTCAAGCTTTCCCATGAAGAAATATGACTTGGCGATAATATAATAGCGCCACGATTTGACTGAGGAACTGCTGTCCAAGCTAATGTTTTCTGGATGCTCATCAAGACACGCAGACACACTATTTCTTTCTGCCAGATGCAGAGTTTCTTCACAAAATCGAATTACTTCTTCATATCGCCGCAACTGCGAAGTCCCATGAAACTAACAGTTAACCAATACACTTACTGGTGATAACAACATTCCTAACTTAGCAATATGCATGTACAAGGAAAAGACAAGTTTACCGTAAATACAGACCAGTAACATGGCTTCTGCTTTCATTTTCATCAAGTTGTCTGAATGAAAGCTTATGGACAGAGCATCTGTGATCATTTGTAAGGCGCTTGGTATCTTGTCAAATTCCTTTTTAATAAGATATTCCTCGGATTGAAGGATAAAACTAGATACTTTCTGTTAGAAAAAAAATACTGATTAGATAATCAAGTTCCAATCCAAAAGTAAATTAGTCGAGGGTGACTTTTGACCCATCATAGTTCGGGTCAATAATCAAGTTCCATGTAACACGACATTTTGATCAAATGTTTCCAGGGAAAATATTATTATAGGGCTGCAGAATCATATGAACTTTATTATCTGAAATTCTATGAAATAAGGCATTTCACTATGAAAATGACAATGGAAATGTGACAGGAACACCTAATTGTTTACTAAAAGGAAATAAGAAAACATATAATCAGCCGTCACACACAACAAAAATTAATGATAAGAAAAGGTTCAAAAAAAAATTAATGATAAGAAGATTGGTTTAATATGAAATCAGGTAGGCGCTAGGCGGGGAAATTTACGAAGTTCTTTTTCGCTTTGTGGTTTCAAAACAACTAGTAATAACTAATTAAAAGGATGCAATTGGTAGACCAAACTAAACCTCATTGACAGCAATACCAGAAACCAGGCTACCTGAGCTTTCTGTAGACCATCAGAAGCCTCTTCTACGATTTTATGATTCAAATTTGCTGCTTGATTGGACTTCAAACAGATTTCAAAACCCTTTTGGGCTTCTTTAACGTCCCCCAGAGCAAGTAGGCAGCTATACAAATTTAGCCAAGGAGATTGATTAGTTCATATATTGAGAAATATTATGTAAGGTGTATAACAAAGGGCAAGGCACTTATGACAAAAAAAATTGAAGGAAAAATTGTAAGGGAAGCCCGGACGGTATAAATAGGAACCCAAATTCGCATCCATGAGGACTTGAACCCGGGTGGTGGGGTACATCCACTTCCCCAACCAAGTGAGGTAGTCTCACTTCCCACTTATGACCAACTGCATACACTACTAAATCCGAGCTCTTGATAAACTCATTAAGTTCTGGAGTTTGAATTAACAAGACTATTAACACTTTGCAAACCAATATCAACTGAATGTGCACAAACAACAAGGACTAGAGTTAGCCATGTTAAGGCAGTACTCCACCGTGAACTTAGCTACAAAACATGAACTGTTTCTTTCCTATGAGATCTACAATTCCTAGGAAAGTCCATCAAGTTAGGAAGATATTCCTTAAGAACAATACTCCCTCCTAAGTCAAACAATCTTAAGTTTGCCAAGTTTGTAGAAAAATACATGAACATCTAGCACCCCAATTTAGTTCTATTAGATTCATCATACAATATGCTTTCATATCATATAGAATTGATGTTATAGATAGGACAAACCTAGAACTTCAATTATTTTGGAACGGAGGGAGTATCTAGTTTTGTCTCCTTCGCCTAATAAAAGGCTAACAAATTATGATGCAAATTCCAATTGTTTTCAAAACAAGAGTGTATAAGTTTGAAAGTTTGCAAGTTAGTGATTTGTCAATAGAACAGCCCTAGCTATTGATCTTACTTAGCAGCTCTGACTTGCGCCTTGAGAAAGCTAGAATCAATTTCAGTAGCTTTCCGACAATCAGAGAGGGCATCTCTCATCCTACCGAGAGATATCCGGGTAGCTGCACGATTGCTGTAGCACAGCATTAATGCTTTCCGGGAAGCTTCATTTGAGGAAACAGAATTAATCCCATGGGTATAATATTCCTCCGCCTTAGCTAACTGTCCTGCAGCATAAGCTTGGTTTCCCCTAGTGCACATTAAACAATTCAGCTTAAAAGGCACAAAATATTACTCAACAAAATGTATAGTAAAAGCAACATATTTCAGTTCTACTTATTTATGTATTCCTAAACTACCACTTGTGGAAATTACATTGTCGGCCAGCAAATTTCAGGTTTCTCAAATACAATACATAATCTGTATCTTTAGAGCATAAATTTGATTACATAACATAAGGAATGAGTGTGAAGAAAATGTAAAATACTGTACTCCCTCCAGTTCACAGAAAAGAAACTGAGAAATAATTATCGGAAATTTAGTTGACTGAAATACATCATGTTGATTGGAGATAATTTTCTGGTATGGAAGTTCAGGCACATTTGCAATCCTTTCTAAGTTCGCATTCAGCTTAATCTGAGATTTGGGTGTCCTCGGCAACTGACTGAGCCAAATTGATTACTATAACTTCAGCAACATAACCAGAACACATATCATTGCAATAAGAAAATCACAAAAACCTGTTTATAACAGTGTATATGTTAAATTGGCGTCTACATATAAATAATCATATTGTTGCTTGTGCTATTTCATAAGAAGAAACAATTGATGTAACTGTGATATTTGCAACAGTGCAGGCGTAAGTTATTAACCAAATTAGTATATAAGTTATTGGTATGATAAATAAGCCTATAACAAAAAATGAAAGGTCATGTAGGCACCTTATGCGCCAAGTTTCACAATCTTCCTGACATCTTAAGCTTTCAGTTCTTGCACATGTTACTGCTGTAGGTTCTGCTTTGCTGTATTCAGGCCATTGAGCCGCTAAAACCGTGCCAGGCTGCCTTGCTAACACTTCTGTTTGTGCAAGACTAATGGCAGATGTAGGAAGGCTTTGAACATATGTAGTATTATTAGTAGCCATTCCTTCAGAACTTTTCTTGTTCTGTTGCCTTTGTGAGCGCAACTTACTTTGATCGAAAGTAGCTGAAGCAAATGTTGAGTCAGAATGACCTGAACCTTCCAAGTTCGCGGCAAAAATAAGCCTTGTTCCATCATGACTACTTTCTGTTGTTTGTGTAGCATCCACTTCCTGAGGGTGACTATTACCTACAACGATACCAGAGTCCCCTAACCTGAAGCCACCTTTTCCAGATTGTTCGGAATTCAAGTTTGTTTCTGGAATCACTTTTGCAGAAAAACTGTCAGCTGCAAGGACTGTCCGCGAGGAAGAAACATGGCGGGCTGAGGAGAATTTCTTCGGTTTAACTGCCCTTCTATTCATGCCCATAGCCTTAACCACTCCCTTGTCCTTAGATGCTGAACTGTGGTCATGCAGAGAAAATGATTTCTCATCGAAAGATCCATTTTCACCAAGTTCTGACGCTGCTCCTACGGTGCTTTGTGTCTGCATACCATCAAGCAACTTTGTGAAAGAAAACTTCACAATGCCATCTTGAGATACTATGTTAAAATGTGCAGTATTCGGGCTTTCTCTGTTTCATGAGGTCTGAAGTGTGGAGCATCCCTACTACTTGAACCAGGTGAAGGCTGCAACTTAATGGATCTGCCATCCTCGGGAGCTGAAAGATCGTGTCGTTCAGAACTGGCTGTTGCATCCCCTCTATCTGATGAATCCAACTTCTTGACATCACACCTGTGCGGATCACTAGCACACTCACCGAAAACAAACAGATCATGCTCGACATTACCACCATTTCCAGAAAGTCTGCTCCCATCCTTTGTGGAGTAACCTTCATCATCCATAGAATGCGCAACGGATGCGTTGCCACGGTCCTTGGGGAATTCCATGGAATCGTTGACATCAGTGCATTGTGCTGAATCGGACGCTTGACTAACTAATGATGAGCTTGTCTCCGTGCTCTCGCTTTGCTTGCCGAAAGAATCATCTCGGATGAGCTCCTCGAGTGCCGCAGCAGAGAGGCCGCTCAACGAGGCGCCACTGGATCCAAGCGAGGAGCTCCTCTTCATCTCCGGTGGCCCCGTGACGCCACTACCGAAAACAAAACCAGCGCCAGGAGGAGAGCCCCATGAGCCCGGCGACGCCGGATCCTCCTGTCGTGCGGCGCGGTCAGACGTCGCGAACACGAAGGCCGAGGGGCGTGATCCGCCGGCGGTGCTCGGTCGCGGGGCAGCGAAGTCGCGGGATCAGCGCCGAGGCGGCGACCGGAGGAGCTGGAGGTGAGGGGGTGGTCGGAGCGGAAGGGGGCGGCCTGGCGCCGCGGCCGGGCGGCCCGCTGCCTGTGGGTGGCGGCGGCGGGGATGGTGGGGAATGGGGCGGAGGCGGCGTACGGATCGTGCGCGGGATCCATCGGGTGGGAGAGGAGGTGGGGCGGAGGGCGGCTCTACGTCGGCGGCCGCGCGCGGGGGACGTGGGTTTCGTTTTCCGGCGGGGCGGGGCGGTGGGCCATGGGCAGGGAGAGAAAGAGACGGGAAATGGTCCAGACGGAAACGGATTGGGTTGAACTGATCTGTACATACATATGCAGCTGCTGTGTTAAAAATAGGAAAAGGAAAGAATATGATGAACGTGCCCACACGTGCTATTCTATACTCGCCCTCCACGAGCAGATCGTTGTCATATCATGTCATGGGATCCCACTCCTACGCTCCAGAATCAAAATGTACTCAAGTACTCCAGTTTGTAATCATTTACACCACAAAAGTTTGAAAAAAACATTCCGTCTGGTAAAGGAACATGCAAAACCGGAGACGCTGTCGGAAACTGCAAATGAAGGCCGAGCACCATGGAGCTCGTCTTTGTGAAAAGTTTCATGCTCCCAGATTGAACGGTTGGGCTTTATTCTCTAATTGTTCTTCCGTGTTGACAAGAACAAAATTTCTGACTTTCTTTGCATAGGTGTTCGAGTTCCTATAGGGACATGTGGTGTTTCATCGCCAAAACTACACGCTATGTTCGTGCACGGAAGATGTCAGACAAATGGTTACATTCGAAAAGGAGCTGACAAAGTTGACGGTGGCACTAAGTGACGTTGTTGTGGCAGATGTACTCCCTCTGTCCGGAAAAGGATGTCTTGGATTTATCTAAATTCGGATGTATGTTGACATGTTTTAGTGTACACATACATTCGAATTTGACAAATGAAAGACATCATTTTCCGCACGGAGGGAGTATGATATGGAAAGATTGGGTTGAACTGATCTGTACACACATACTGTATATATGCAGCTGACAAAGATGACAAGATTGAGTGAATCAGTATATGCATGTATGCAGAGTGGCGGAGCCATGCCTAACCTGCTTAGTCAATTGACTACATAGCATTTTGATAAAAATTTCATATGTATGGTAAAAATCATGTGAAAAAATACAAAATCCAAACAGATACATGTAACCGCCACATGCAGTCATGATCCGAAAATCAAATAATACTTGTTGCTTTATATTACTACAAGTCACGGATGTCATGTATGTGTGCATGAGGCTAGTTGTACTGTTTTGATCGAGTATAGCAAGTGCATCGTCAGCAAAGTAAAATCTGAATTAGTCCGGTTAGACGTCTCTAGAATGCAACTTGAAAACGAGCACCTGTAAGGGTAAAGAGAACGCAGATCATAATAAGGAAGAACGTAATATTGAAGGTAGGTTATAACACTGCCTTAATATTAGAGTCACGATTGGGTCTTAATTTTATTGCGTTTGTAGCATCTAAATATGGGAGAAATTATTAGATCACGATATGATATGGAAAGGTGGTTGAAGTTATAAACGAAATCCTCATATGGCCAAAATTACCCTTGATCAGTGAATGGCTAGGTTTAAATACCGCTTTCACCTCCGTGAGTAAAGTTTGAGCGTCTTATAAGAGCTCACTGACTTGTCTTTTCCATGCAGAGTTCTTCAGTGTCATATCATCCAAACGTGATTTAGTTTTTGCCCTAGGTTAAATTAAGCTTCCAGACGTGGATAAGTTTTAACTCTATAAAAAATACATGTCTACCAGAAGGAAAAACTAGAAGTTAAACAGAGCAACCACTTGGAATCACAGCTCAACGAGGCAGATCGAACTACACTAACCCTGCGGCGGGAACACGAGCATTATTGAGCCATGAAATCAAAAAGGCAATCCCTTACCAAAATACCGAGCCTAATCTTCTGCATTGCGTTCGCCTATCCAAAATCTTACAAAAATATGCCCTACTTGTACTGCACCCAAATGTCAAATTAATTCTTTTTTGACTTCTGACACAACACCAGCGTCTGTTTGGCTTTTCACGTTGTGCAGCACCTGTTGAATTACAATGGTGTTACTATGACGAGTTGATGTTAAAACGGGTTCATTTTGCTCAAGATGAAATTCGGGAGAGCTTACCTTGTCGATGATACCGTAATCCACTGCCTCGCTAGGGCTGAAGTATTTAGGCCGCCTAATGTCCCGAGCGATCTCTTCCATTGGTTTACCAATGTGTCTTGACAGTAGCTTAACCTGAACGGCATAAACAAGAGTCAGAAAATTCATTATACCAATAGCCTTACATAATTGAATTTCCCTTCAGCTCTTCTTGTAAGGAACAGAAAGTACCATTTCTATCTTCACATTTCGTATTTCCTTTCTCGCTATGTCAACATCTGTCGCCTGACCTTGAAATCGACCGATAGGCTGCACATTACACGTGACAAAAGTAAGACACTCTAGCCTCGTATTTATAAACAAGAGTTAGGATCTTGTACACAGCTAAAGTATGTGCACAAAAGAAGCATTGGTGTGTTTGTTTGGTGCCCAAGCGATATCCATACCCTGTATCCATGTATGCACCAGTATCTAAGAGGAAGAATATGATATGATATGCTGCCATCATCATATAACTACTTGTATGCAGTATAACCATCGAAGATAGAAACTAATATGTTATCTCTATCAACAAAGGAGCAGAAATAACCTGCTTCATCATTATCGTCGATGATGGAAGTGCAGCACGGTTACCTTTAGCACCAGCAGCCAAGAGTAAAGCAGCTTCTCCCCATGCATTGCCAATACAGAGCGTGAAAATTGGGATTTTGACATACCTGCGTTTGGTGAAGATATAAGACAGCATTCCAGAAATGTTACTGGAATTGCTAGGATACATGCACATCTTTAGACATGATTAAGAACTGAGAGTGGCTTTTTGGATGTGAAAACAATGCATTAACAATGGCCCTCAAAACAGCAGCCTAAAAAAAGCTAGCATAGTGCAGCTAGTAAAACGATGTATGCTATAGGCCACATTATTCAAGTAATTTTCACGGGAACTTTGCAGGATTCTAATTCTTAATAAATTTTCCTATGGTTGTTTGGTTTGTGAATTTCAATCCGTAGGATTTTTTTCTATGGGCTTCTTTCGACTCTATTTCAAGGAAAATTTCCATTGACTCATACATCTCGGAAGAAATACTATGGTTTTCTTATGGTGCAATTAATCATGTGGGCAAGAAGCCTGGTAAAAAACAGATTGATGGAAAACACACTAATAAGACTATTCTAGTGTGTAAGTTTAGACAACAAGCAGTCATACTTTCGTAACTTTGACTAAGAAAATATGTAGCCATATGAAAATAGTACCGGTAGATTCACCATATTGAAAATAACCAAATTAAATCCACAATAATAATCTTATAGCCTTTTAGAAACATTTCCCATATAAATTAGCCTCCAAAGATGCATCTTGGAGGCCGTTGTGTGTCCAAATCCTATGTACTTGTGGGGTAGAGGAGTGTTGGCATGGCTTTCACATGTCCAGATCATAACGATATTGACCATGTATGCACAGTTTGTTCCAAATAAATACCTTACATTCACATAATTACGCAGATTTGTAGAAGTGTACTAGGATTTGGTCACAGATAAAAATCCAAGAATGATAGTGTCGGTCCATAACATAGTTTGAGTGGATCAGATGGGAATTGGGTGCAAGTGACGGGGATAGAAACAGGGAGTTGGAGGTTGTGGCTCGGATAGGCAATGGGTACCCATTACCCGCATACCCAGTGGGTATTTACCCATTAGGGTAAGGGTTGGGAAAAATACTTTACCCATGGGTAAGCAAATGGTAAAAAGTGTGTACCCAATGGGTATTGTGGGTGCGGGTATGGTTAAGTAGTACCCATACCCGCATACCCACATACCCGCCTATTTTTGTTTATGATATGTAGATCCGTGGTAATATATAGTTGTTCTGGATGATTTTCTAAGACTCGAACATAATTTGCATCAATGCATAATTTTGTGCATGACTTAAACCGAATTATGCTGTATTTTCATATACATTGTGTTATTTTATTGTTTCTTTTCATATATGTGTTGTTTACCGAATCAGTGGATGAATAAGCATACATGTCGATGGATTTCTTATATGTTTTGTTGTTATATTACCTTGTTGACTTGTTTGGTGGGTTTACCCGCGGGTTTTTAATACCCACGCGGGTGCGGGTATGGTACAAAATTTGTTCCCAGGCGTGGGTACGGGTGCGGGTGTGGTTAAGATACGAGGACGCGGGTGCGGGTTTGGTTAAGCTCTACCCACACCCAATGGGTGCGGGTGCCATCGGGGGTGCTATTCAGGAGGGAGTACCAAGTGCACTTTATCCTCTCTTCTAAGTCAACTCTAAGCTCGCGCACTAGGATTCAAGGTCAGATTAACTGGGGCTAGTTCTCCGCATCGAAACCCTACAAAGAAGAGGAGCAGAAATATGGAAGTGACAAAAAGGAGGGTATAAAGTATGTGAGAAAGAATCCCAACAGTGTCCTACACTATGTTTTAACACACTAACAATATGTTCTTCATGAATAGTAAAGGACACAGGTAAGATCAGCCGAAGCAGGCCCAGTTGTGTTCCTCCACTGGCTGAAGAAAAAGGCACAAGTTGGGAAGATGTTTTTGTTGTTTGATGAAGGTTCGAATGCATCAAATCTGCATGTATTATTCACGTCCTACATCATTTCATCCACAATACAGTATAGAAATAGCCATCCGACTAAAGGTTAGAAAGGCAAAAGCAAAGTGCTCTAGACTTTATACAGTAGAAGTAAACTGTACAGAGGCCGTGGTTTTTCCCCTTTTCGAAAAAAAAAAGTAGAAGTAAACTGATAGTATGACAAGATTTCTGTAGTAGACTCTTGATATTTGTGATTATTGATAATTCAATGTGAACCTAAAGAGCGATGATTCTCACATTTTTTTACCTACGAGATGCAATGAACGAGTTCTGTTCAAATCCAGGCTTCAGTTTGTCAACAACACATGTACATTTCATATGAAAGAACTAGCTACTAGCTAATCGGTTAAAAAGCACAAAACAACAACAAAAGGGAAGTAATCTAGATGAATTAGGAACAGCAAAAGATTCATGTGACAAAAAGGAAAGTGAGAAGCACCTAGGCAGGAACTGACCTCATAGCATCATATACTGCAAAAGCTTCCGTCTCATAACCCAATTTCTCGCCATTCTAAGTAAGGAGATAAATATATCAGGACGATCTAAAGACTTAAAATAGAACAATGAATTCTGACAGAACATTGAACATTATGAATGTTACAAATAATGTGCTACAATAAAAGAGAGAAGAACTTGACTATCTGATCAGTTTTCATTCTCTAGCTCATTATAACTTCAGAATTCTGACCTCTCTATCTGATCAGTTTCAAGAAAATATGCATAACTGCAGGCTATCTGAATCATCCAACGATTCTTAAAGAAGTTGAACAGATTAATATACTCCACAAGCTACCCTAAATTGAGGCGTACTCCATACCCAGTCGCTCAATTATCAAGCCTAGAAGAAGGTTCTGGAGACAAACTCACGCAGCCATACTCTTGTGTAGCAACAATCATATACAGCTATAGGTGGAGCAGCAGCACCGACCTTGGTGGTGCCGGTGGAGTTTATGTACATGTAGATGGGCTTCTCCGCGTCCTCGTACTGAAGGTAGAGAAACTCGGCGAGCATGAGCTCCGTGACCGACGGCACGAGGCACATCCCGAGGTAGACGATCCTGTTCTTGTAGAGGAACGACGCCAAATCCGGCGGCGGCTGCTCGAATGCGGTTCCCCTCAGGAACGGGATGACCTGCCAAGCAAGACGACGGGGCAAACCATTTAGCCAGCTGGATGAGATGAACTATTCTGCGGATTCAGTAAGAGTGCATCGATCCAAGTGTAGCATTTCGTACCATGGTGACGACGTCCCTGGCGCCGCGGCCGCCGGCGGGGTCCGGGTGGGGCGTCAGGAAGCGCTGCTTGGGGGTGGCGGCGACGGAGGCGGGGGAGGTGCGCGGGCGGGCGGCGAGGCGGACGGTGGGAGGGGAGAAGAGGGCGCGGGCGGCGAGGGCGGCGACGCGGGGAGACGACAGGGCGGCGGCCGCCTCCATGGCGTGGCAGTTGGGGGCAGCGAGCTGAGCTGAACTGAGGAGGAGCGGAGCAGGCACGGTCCGAAGAGCGGATAAGCCCGGCGGTCGGGGCCTTGGTTTGGCTCGGGTCGGGTCGATGACTGCATTTGGTTCTCAATGCTGTACTCCCTCCGTTCCAAAATACTTGTCTTCCATTTGTCTAAATTTGGATGTACCTATACACAAAAACATGTTTAGGTACATTTGAATTTGGACAAATGGAAGACAAGTATTTTAGAACGGAGGGAGTACCATTTAACATGAAAACGTCACAGTTTGTTAAAAAAAAACATGAAAACGTCACAGAATATATTTTGGTTAACACAACTGAAGAGTAGTTTGACTTTTAGTTTGCAAAGCATAATATGGTGCCACTTCAAACACTACAATGAGGTTGTGTATGAATGGCGAGTAACCTGATGAACATCAATCTCTGGTCGGTTAAATGAATCCTCAGCAGATAGTTGTCAAGTGGCTTACTCAAGGGAGTCATTATGTGCTAGCATTGGTAGATAACGACAGAGAATTATTAAGACTTGTTGATGTTGGTCTCATCTTTCGCCCAACCTCTCTGAATGATGACACCAGGGATGATGACTACGACAAGGGGAACCATGACACGCACCAAGAGCGCTTCTAGGCATTGACGCTAGCATGCCCTCGTCCCTTTTGGGGGTCTTGAAGCTAGGGGGGGGGGGGGGGGGGGGGGGGGGGGGGGGATTTATTAGCCTCCTCGGTGCTTGTCAATGGGTTTATGCAAGTTACATTTGATTCTATTGGATTGTAAAACTTGCTAATTTATGTTTGTGTGTGCTTACTTTATAGCTCCAAACAATATGCGTGATGTGTAAGACTATGTTGATTTGCTTAAGGCATGTGATTTTCCTTATTGTTGGTTATGAAATGTATATGCCTATGTATATTCTCTTGCACTTTATGTCCATGTTGTATTCTTTGTCACATGATATCCTTTTATACTGTATTTTCATTTCCAGACGGACCTTGTGTAAATGTTGGTTTACATGTTCAATTATACACACTTTGCACTCCACTGGTTATAGGGAGAGCTCCTATAGTTTGTGTATTTTGTATTCCAATGCATTTTGCTATTTGAAATCCTTTATGAGCTCTAATTCATTTGTCATCAACACAAACAAATTAGGAGATTGAAATGACACATTTGAACCCATGTGGATTCTGGTGTTAACGATCGATTAATTATGGGACTAATCATGTTTCCAAGTGTATCTACATGATATTAGTCTCGGACATGAATGAAGTGAGGTGAACGGTGGCCCCTACATAAGTGATTATCAAGAAGATGTCGTCTCTATGTTAATAGTTTATTTTTTGGTTGTGCTATTAAGAAGGGATAAAAGTTTGCAGAAGTTGAGAATTCAAACCATTCACTATATACACCCCACCTGAAAGGTTTATCAAAAAGCCTAGTCAAACACCCGTTCCATCACCTTTTCCATCTCACACATCCGGAGCCTCTGACCTCTCTGTAAAGTCTAGAGTAAAGGCCGGAAGCATCTAGTACCTTTCCAGATGTCTAAATGGATCCAAACTTTCCGTAGCCTTCGGGTTCTGTGTGTAAAGGTTTGATCATTTTTTCCCAAGAGGACCTAACATTTAATATCTATTCCTTTGCACGATTGTTGACTTCCAAAGCTTCAATTACTCTCTATAACACCACTTAGTTTGCATTTATGTAAGGGAAACTAGAGAGTGTACCTAAATCTACATTTCCACCCCCAAAAAGGTTGAATCCCCATCCTAAGTGAGGTTGTTCTTGTTACTCTTAAGTTGTGTGAAACTCTAGATGGTTGGAGTTGTCTTGTGAGTATCCAAGATGTGGATTGTCATAGTGGGAAAGCCTCTCGCTTGGTCCGGAGAGCTAAAGGAATATTGAGACAAGATCCGTGAGAGAACGTGTGTGTTTGATTTGCCACGACCTCTACAACGAAGATCTGAGTTACCCAAGGATCTGAATTTTAGGATACATCACCGAGTCAATCTCCTCTAGATTGGTTATTTTGTTTCTCCCCTTTATTTGTGCTTGTTTATCTCTAGCTAGATTACTTAGTGTATCTTGCTTACTCATGTGACCCTGCCATATAGGTTCGTTCACCCAGATGTAGTTTAGGAGAACTTTATTTACCTACAATTATCTCTAAAATCAATCAAATTAATTAATTTTTGTAGTCTCATTTTCACATGCTTTATGCGCCATATGTGATCCTCATGTGACCCTGCCATATAGGTTCGTTCACCTAGATGTAGTTTAGGAGAACTTTATTTACCCACAATTATCTCTAAAGTCAATCAAATTAATTAATTTTTGTAGTCTCCTATTCACATGCTTTATGCGCCATATGTGATCCTCATGTGACCCTGCCATATAGTAGGTTCGTTCACCTAGATGTAGTTTAGGAGAACTTTATTTTTACCTACAATTATCTCTAAAATCAATCAAATTAAGTAATTTTTGTACTCTCCTATTCACATCCCATGCTTTATGCGCCATATGTGATCCTTCAACCGTATATGGATGAGAACTACTACCAGTCGTGTGGGCTGGGAGATGCCCCAAACAATGAAAGTCGAGAGGGGCTATGAGAAGTAGAGTGCTGAATTGAAAATGGAATATGGTAATCTTCCCGTTTTTCCCCCTTTCTCACTCCCCCCCCCCAATAAAATATACTTCGATTCGACACAGTACGATGCCCTCATCACGTTCGGTTCACTTCTCAACACCTATTAGGGTATAACTTGTGGTGTCACATGCGTTTCGAACCTTTTTGTTCTATACTGGTACCGATTATTCCACACCCTCTGACAACTTTATCCCACACAAGGGAACGTGTCGTCGCCTAATTGGGATCGGCCGACCGAGAGAAGAGTGTGCACACTGTAAGATAACGTAGTGCGCCGGCAAATAATAGATTTTGCAAAAAATATCCTTTCACTCTACAAAATCAGAAAAATGTATCTTTTTTTTTTCATACTTGTATTAAACAGCAAGAAACAGAGTACAGATCCAAATACAAGTAAGGAAAAAAAACAGAGAAGAAATAAGAAAAGCAAAGCTGGCTCAACCCAACTTCAACCTCGAGGTCACCAGGCGCGCATCCTCTCCGTCGCCGAAGACGCCGAAGAACCCAGCCGCCAGGAGCACCTACCCAGGGAGCAGATGAACTCCTAGCCCGAAGGCGTTGAAGAACCGCAGTATCCACCAGCTCCGTGGAGCTGGATCTGAAGACGAAGCAGCAGCATTGGCCGGGGGGGCTCCCCAAGCTCGAACTGCTCCAGATCCGGGGCCTGCGCCAAACCACCTCAACGGAGATGGCCAGATCCTCCACCAGCACACCACAAGCCCGCACAGCCGCCATCTTGAACCTCCTCCGCCGGCCTCCTGTACACTCGCCACCAATCTGCCGTCACCGCCGGAGATAGCAACGGCAGATGGGTGACTCACCTGCAGCTCGGCAGCGCCGTCGACGACGACGCCGGAACGGGGAAGCCACAGAGCACCAAAAGAACGACACCGGCGACCCCACCACGCCAGCGCCGCCCA
The DNA here is from genome assembly GCA_947311845.1 of Poa pratensis. NCBI lineage: Eukaryota > Viridiplantae > Streptophyta > Magnoliopsida > Poales > Poaceae > Poa > Poa pratensis. Next base: position 6,183,290 of record CAMZMU010000106.1, read on the forward strand.
CAAACCCCCTATCTACAACGCCGGAACGCAGATCCGGGGATTCCCCACCCTCCCGCCGCCGTAGCGGCCGGCGGAGGGAGAGGAATCCCGCGGATACGCCGGCGGCCGCCGGGAAAACCCGAAGCGCCTCTGAGATCGCCTCTGCGCACTGTAGAGAGAGGGGGAGGTTCCAGAAATAACGAGGGAGTGTGTAGGCGCTAAAAAAACCATGGGAAAAAACCAATCGGAGGTTTCCAGCCTTCAGACGGTATCGTCCGATCGTACATAGCACGAGTCCTGACCGTCCACTCCAAGGTCCGGGGTTCTTCCTCTCCTCTCTTTTGCCCCTCCCCTTGTGTGCCGCACCCTCGACTCCTACAGAGTACAGATTCCTCCCCCGTCCAAAGGCAGGCGAGATGGCTTCTCCCGACGAGGCGGCGCCGCCGCCAACCGAGCCCGAGAGGTGGAGGGACCTGGACATGCTCCTCTCCCGCCCCGGCAACCTCGTCCACTCCACCTTCGAGCCCAGCCCCGGGGTGAGCCGCCGCCGCCGCCAACTCCTGCTCCGCGTCTTCGCTTCTTCTCCCTGCGATTTTCTCGCCCTTCCCCATCTGAATCATCTCGCTTCATCGTGCTTGCAGCTTCGGGACCTTATCGGGAGCTGCGTCGAGGTGCTGGTGGTGGGGGCGGGCGGCCTCGGGTGCGAGCTCCTCAAGGACCTCGCCCTCTCCGGCTTCAAGAACCTGCACGTCATCGACATGGACACCATCGACGTCTCCAACCTCAACCGCCAGTTCCTCTTCAGGTCCCTTGTTCTCGACACGCATTGTGATTATATATATCCTTCTTAGCGAGCCGCGACAGAGAAATAGGGTTTATGCAGTGCACCTTTGCTACTTTATTCACATGCCAAGCGCTAGATTTAAGATTGTTTGGTATAGGGAAGATATTTCTCACTTAATGTACGCACTGGAGAACGGGTAAATAGAAGAAGGATGGTTCTGTGAAATGGATTTGGGTTCAATTGTCTGCAAGTTCTGCGTGGCCGAAACTCCAAAAGTGAGGGGAATAGTAGAGAGGATTTTGGTTAACATGTACACTGTTATCCTATGTGATGGCAACAGTATTTAAGAATTTGGATATTATATGTGCTTGGGTTATTAGATAACTATTACAAGAAGTCTAATCTGAGTTTCCATAGCAATCTCCACTTCTCATGGTCAAGCATGGCATACTCTATCTTGTGTGTAGAATCCCTTCCAGATACTGGGTGTTTCGCTAGCTGTTCTTTTTAATCAAGTCACAGAAAGCAAAAAAATATACTACTGCGCCCATAAACATGCAAGAATTAAACATTGGAGCAATCATCAAATAGACACCTTGTCTAATCTCAGTATGATTGCCAAATCAGAGATTTTTCACAGCAGATTTAAACATAAACACGGTACTGCACAACAACAGGAAACCAGGCCCTACAAAAGTCTCACTTTATTGTGGCATCGACTGTATATCGCTTCAGAGTTTGCATGTTTGATTTATGTTTTCTGTAAATTATCATCTCAATGAGCATTCCATATGATTTTGTACAGGATTCAAGATGTTGGGAAGCCCAAGGCTGAAGTAGCCGCCAAGAGGGTTATGGAGCGAGTTAGTGGAGTGAACATTGTGCCCCATTTTTGTAGGATTGAAGATAAAGAGCTAGAGTTTATAAGCAGTTCCAAATAATTGTCCTTGGTCTGGATTCAATTGAAGCTCGAAGTTATATCAATTCTGTGGCTTGTGGTTTCTTAGGTATATACTTCCATACCGTTTTTCATGTAGCCCTAGTCTATGACTTGGAAAGAAGTCTTAGACTAGTAGATATCTTGGGTGCAGTACATGTTCATCTATTCTTGTCTTGTATAAATCCTAACTTGAAATTTGGAAGTGAACTGTTAGACTTCACTTTCATGGCAACCATAGATTGAGAATCAAGAAAGTTTGACCCCAAAAGAGCGCTAGAGATAATGGAATTAATACTGCCAATGTGAATTTGCACGTAAAATCAAGGTTTTCTAATTTACTGCGGATAGTATTTGCGCATTTATTGACCTTCATAGTGCAGTGTGATTATGTTTCCACTTCCCAAACGATCAGAGTTTAGTACGTTTGCACCATCAAACTTAAAATATCTTCACTGGTGTACTGATGCCAGTTATCATTGTAATTGCAGAGTATGACACGGACGACAAACCACTCCAGGAGACAGTTAAACCTATGGTAGATGGTGGAACTGAAGGTTTCAAAGGTCATGCTAGAGTCATTATACCAGGGACAACACCTTGTTTCGAGTGCAACATATGGCTTTTCCCTCCCCAGGTCAAGTTTCCCTTATGTACCCTCGCTGAGACTCCGAGAACTGCAGCTCACTGCATTGAGTATGCTCATTTGATCAAATGGGACGAGGTATAGTTCTTACCTCTGTAATTTTCTCTTTTATTTATTTATTTTGTAATAATTAAATTCACTCTTGTAGGTTCACAGTGGAAAACCTTTTGATGCTGATGATGCAGAACATATGCAGTGGATTTATTCAGAGGTTTGCACTACTGTGATGACATGTAAATCAGTTAGTACTATCTTTTTTTCTGTCTAACCTTTTGCCATTTATACCTGTACAGGCTTTAAAGAGAGCAGAACTTTTTGGTATTTCCGGAGTTACATATTCTTTGACTCAGGTCTGTTCTCTTCTCCGTTTATTCTCCAGGCCTAAGATGCAACTTTATTTCTTCGTTGTCTATCCCAGAGTTTAATACTTCTCCTCTATTGTGAACTGTGCTTGTAATGCCCTCATTAATAATTTCTATCATTAAAAATATATATTCTTGACAGAATCATACTATTTTGCATTTTATTACCGTTATTACGCATGAAACAAATCCAACCTTATTATGTTAGCTTCATGTTTAAAGGGGACCAGCAATATGGTGCTGGGCAGGTGAAATTTCGACTGCCAGGTTGGCAGAACTTTCGTGAATGAGTTTGGATGGCATTGCAGCTCAAATTCAAAACCTGCCAGATATAGTTCTAGCCCAGTCTGGGTTATCTCGTTTCCCTAGCAGTCTGCTGTACCCCAATACTAGGTTTTTATTCTGATACTAGATTTGCTCGTATAACCGTTTGTACAGCTGGATTATGATGTGTGCAGCTTTTCTACGGGCAAGCTGGCACTGGGTAGGAGTAACTCATTATCCCCTTTAATAGTGGACTGTGTTAAGAAGTTCCAGATGAGAATTGTCCTAATTCTTATATGTGGGTTACCTATAGCTTGTTTTAGTTTTGTTTAATCATGGCGATGTTTTATTCAGTAGCCTTACAATGTGGTAACACACCACCTGCATATGATTTTTTTAATGAATATATATTCTTATTCACATAATAATATCTGGTTCTCTCTTTTTGTTTGTACAAATGTGCTGCTCTTTTGCTTTGTGCTAAAAAACTCACCCTCTAACTAACCATAAAATTACATGATTTAGCTGTCGCCTATGCAGCGTCAGCATGCTTGTGAATGTTGTCAGTAACTCATTATTGCTACCTGATGTTTTTATACGAAGTATTCTGTTATATTCTATTTTTTTCTGCACAGAGATGTTTCTGCAATTTGGTTGGTGCTTTGGTCTTATTGTAGCCACCTACAACATAGGAGTTTCCTTTTGCGAATAAAAAATTTAAAAAGGAGTTTTGGCTAACTACTTTAGGTTCTCAGTTATTTGGATGACTAAGTATGATTTTATTATGTGTTCAGCTGTATAAATCTTGGAATCAAGAAGCATATAGTGTAATTTAAGAGGGCATGAGTGCATGACATGTGTATTCCTGATTACAGGGTGTTGTCAAGAATATAATCCCAGCCATTGCTTCAACAAATGCAATTATTTCCGCTGCTTGTGCATTGGAAGCTTTGAAGCTCGTCTCTGGCTGCAGCAGAAGTGTGTCAAATTATCTCACGTGAGTTTCGTTGCTTCATGCCTCATTCTATGTCTGTTACTCAAATAGTTGGTGTCACCAAAAGAGTAAGAACGAAGGTGTATTCAATGAGTAAAATATATTTTGGTTCTTATATATTAGCCAAATCTGTTACCATATGAATGCAAAATATTTATGCCAAAACTCCTGCAGTTTTAAAGTGACCATGCAGGAATGGAGTGATTTAGTCAGAAACGCATAGCACGCTGTTTAAAAAAATGCCACATGATTAAACATTTCTTGAATTGCTCCTAGAGATTTAGGTGTTTAGTTAGTTGTTCTCTAATCTTGTGGCAGACAAATATTATTTTTCATTCCAAAGTATGAGTGATAAATCAGTGGATAACATAATTTATTTAACTTAAATCTGATTTGCCAAACAGGATAGACTATTCACAAACTTCTTTTCACAACAACTTAAATTAGCACAGCAGAACACAGCAACTGCAAACTGAGACAGTCTCCACCAATTTTATAACCATATCTGAAGCTGATGCATTTCTTGACCGGTTAAAAAACACAAGACATGGCAATTTCAAGAGTCTAACAATTATATTATGTTATCGTGCAGGTACAATGGCCTTGAAGGAACTCATATTAAAGTAACAGAGTTTGTTAGAGACACGGATTGCCTTGTATGTGGACCTGGTACCCTTATTGAGCTGGACACGTCATCAACACTTTCGGAGGTCAGCAACACACTCAAACTTGACACTTCTAATTAGTGAGTCGTTATCTTTCTGAAAAGAAAAAGCTGAAAAACGAACACTGTCTTACTGACATAAAGACTAAAGGCATCCACACATCTAATCTGAAATGCCACCGAATAGAGGCTGTACTGTTCTGCATACATAACCTGTTGATTTCTGATCTTTTCCACTCATGGACAGTTCATCAAGACGCTTGAGGAGCACCCTAAATTGCTGATGTCAAAAGCTAGTGTGACACACGAAGGCAATAATCTATACATGCAGGCACCAGAAGTGCTTGAGCAGATGACGCGGCAAAACCTGAGCATCCCCATGTTTGAGCTCCTTAAAGGAACCCCATTTGCGACTGTGCATGTTACTGGTATGGCGGAGAGCAATGGAAAGAAAGTTTCATCGCTGAGGAAGCTGCGTGTCGCCTTCAAGGGCGTCGAGGAAGCTTCCAAAATGGATACAACCGAGAACTCGTGATATCAGTGTTGCTGCTGCAATGCCTTCTGAGAAAGATGATATTAACCTCCCATTTCATTGAGAGTAGTGTATTGCGAAGCAGACGAAACCGGAGCTGAAATTTACACTTGCCACGATCTCTTGGGGATCAACTTGAGTATGTTTGGCAAAACTGAGTCATCTGTGTAGCTTAATAGCTTATATCTCGTGTCTGACTGCTCATGCTATTTCACCAATTGTGGTTCCTTTAAGACGCCATAGTGTTACCGAAAAGATAATTTAGTTTCTGCCGTAATATTTAAGATAGTTGAGCGCCAAAAAGGTATGAAATCTTTCTAAAATAGTTCTCACTTCCCCTAGGAACCTACAGAAATCCTGCATTTCAAACAGGCCCTTCCCTTGCGTGTAATCGTTTCATAGAGATGTGTCCACAAGCGTAATTTAGTAACTTCTTTGGTGTTTGATGCGTTAAATCACTGTCACTGGAGTAACAAACTACTGATCTGGATGGTTCAGTGCAAAAAGACTGTTCAGTTTCTTCAATAACAGTTCAATTCTGCATTTCAAACAGGCCCTTCCCTCAGTGCATCATCATTTCAGTTTTATTGCTTATAATTGTGTCACGAAGTGTAATCTAGTAAATTCTTTGGTATCCCAACCTTCTTTGGTGTCTGATGTGTTGAATCTTTGTCAATGAAATAACAAACTAGTGGTTTGGATGGTAGATCAAGCTCCCTGTGCATATAGGAGATCTATGATTTCATCTCTATGATTTCATCTTCTTCGCTCTGGGCCTCTCTGCCTACTGCGTGGTCATGTAGTTGTGTCTGCTAACGGGATTCTCAGACTTGGCCCAATCTGACTTTGGGTCATTGACAGGGGAATCCCGCATCTGGTAAGCCCCATGTGACTCAAAGTCATAAAAGTTAAGAGGTACAAAGTCGAAAAATCCGTGCCTGTGTCGATGGTACCCCACTCAATTCGGTTCACTAACAACCTAAATTCCCAGAGTCGCATAAGAACAGGGACTTATTTAAAATGCCCGAATTAAGTGTAGCGTTGCAAAATCATAATTGATTGTTGATAATGACATGTGATTAAATCTGTCGCGCATAAGAACAGGGAGTATATGTATAGTGAATAAAGTCCCAATGTAGAACTTGCAAAAAATGTTGTGGTTTTACTCCTTTTTGTTTTAAAATGGTATAAGGGTGTAGAAGGTTAAATTACGAAGTGTGTCCAGAGTCCATATGATTACTATAGCATAAAAAGGCCCAAGAAAATTGTACAGCCCATAAATTAGAAACAACGGGCCCTCCAACTGGGCTTCTTCCCCAACCAAACCAAAACCCTAGCTTCGGAGCAGGCAGGGCAGCCGCCATCCCGACCGCCATTGTAGCAGCAGCAGCTCGACGTTTCAGCCGAAATCCAGAAATCCACGTCGCAGAACACCACAACCCGCGGCGTCTGCTCGATTGAAGAGGGGGAGAAGATGACGCAGAAGCAGACCATGTTCAAGGGGCAGACCAAGAAGAAGTCAATCCCTCCCAGCCGCCACGGCAAGGCGCCACACATCCGCAAAGGTTCGTGCCCGTAACGTAACCAGGTCGACAAGTTCGGTCGATCCACGCATCCTCCTACCTTGCTTTTTGGTTCCGTGATAACTTATTTGATTCTTGCAGGGAAGAGGGTCGTGAAGCCGACCAAGTTCACCAAGGAGATGGAAGGCGACAAGGTATGGTGTAGCTTGTAAATTTGTTGCCCTATCAATTAGGATTCAGGCTGCGTCTCCTTCCGTTAGAGCGAAAGTTTTGGTTGTGTTCCTGTTCTAGGCTTGTTTTTCTGTAAGCGTAAATGCGTAATTGGTTGTTGAGGCAATATTAATCTGTTGCTGGGGGTTGGCAGTACTAATTGATACCCTGGATTCCGGAGACGATTGTGTGGAGAAACTGCCATGGTTTCCTTTATGGACTGACTGTTTCTGAATTTGTTTGCCAACATCTTTGATATATATCTTACATCTTACTAGCAATTGTGTTGTCGTTGATGGTTCAGGATGCTTGCAGTTTCCTGTATTGTCTATCTCATGTAGCACCTAATGTGGAATTTGATAATTGGGTTCCTTGTTGACATTTTCCATAGTCCTCATGATCTACCTAGTTATGGTTAATACATAATTCATATAACTTTTTTGTCTGTACTTCATTGAGTACTATGGAGTCTATGGTATCCTAGTTTGGTGATAATCTTCAGTAAAGTGGCATGTTTGTAGCTCAGATGGTTTGGCCATTGTAAAATACATCATGGTTGTAAACTTGTAATGGCGTAATGCAGTACTCCCTCCGTCCCTATTTACATGGCACACATGTATTTCGAGATTCAACTCTGACCATCAATTTAGCCAACAAAATCCCATGAGTTATATGCTAGAAAAACTATATTGTTGAATATGTATCCGAATAAAGTTTCCATTGGTATAGTTTTTATGACAGTTTTCTCATGTAATATTGTTCAAAACTTCAAATTGATGGTCAAAGTTGGATCACGCAAAACGAGGATGCCATTTATTTTGTGGACGGAGGGATTACTATATAGGCTATATTTTTGCTATCTTCTGAATTCTGAAGAACAACATTGTATTTCTCAAATTCCATCTATCATAGAAAACTTGTTATCTCATTTGGTATGCACTTATTCGTCCTTTGTAAACTCATACACTACTGTTTTGTATGAAATTAGATAGTCTTGTTTTCACGTGCTCAGATAGTGATTTATTGTTGTTGTTTTGTATTTGCCCATGTAAGTTTAAGTAACATTTGTTAACCATGTAGATGTACGAAAACTGGGTGATGAGTGGCCTGTGATGACGACATTCTTTTGATACTACTGATAGTTATGGTTGAATTTTGTTAAACATGATTATGGATACATTTTTTTGTACTCTTAGCTCCAGTAGATCAATGTAATAGTAGTAACCCCTTCCATTTTAACAAATTAGATGTACACTATACAATTTTCATGTACTGCAGTGCTCATTATTGCTGTACTTTTATCTATTGCCGAAGATACCCATAGATGCACACATGAATCTTAGAGGATACAGTTGGTTCTGTTTGTACATTTCCCCATTGTTGAATTTCTTTCAATCGTTGCAAGCCGCACTGCGATAGTTCCCATCCAATAAGACCAATAGTGTGACCCTTTTGACATTTGAGCTTAACATTATGCTGTGAATCAACTAGTTGGCGATAACATACTGTGAACCAGCTAGTTTGCAATGATGGAAATAGAGCAGCCTTTGAGCTAAACTTCTAGTTTAAAATTTAGATCTTTGGCATTTCGCTAATAATTTTGTAATGTGGTCCATCCCTATTTTGTTTTGTACCAACAGTTGACACGGTTCATGTATTTTCAGGACCTCACAAGGTTCATCAACCATGCCAATGAGATAAAAGCTGCAAATATGGCTAGCAAAGAAGGTGGCGACCTCAGCATAGTGAAGGCAGACGCGGATACTTCCAATTCAAAGCAGTAGGCTGGAAAGCTAATGCTGCTTACTGCGATGAACAATACATGATGCGTGTGTGAAATGATCAGTACACAATGTTTTGTTGAAGAAATTAAACTCCTACACTAGAAGAATAGGCTTAGTTAAGCCCTAAATCATGTTGTAGTCTGTAACCAGTTCTGTGTAATCCAGGTTGTGTCCTGTGAGTCCCCTCTTGGGGTGCTGAATTTATCTATGGCTAATGAATTATCCAGTTGTAATATATTTTGTTTTTTCTAGACCAATAAGTTTATTGTGGCAGCATAGGTTTGGCTAGACTCTAGCACCTCGTGTGTTGGTTGCTCCTGCACTGCTTTGACATTTTGAGCAAATGAGCAGCTTTTTCGACTACATACAAAGTATGTGAGTCGCTTAGAGCATCTCTAACAGTTAGTATAGGTCACCTATTTTAGTGTTTTAGGGCAACAATTTTTCTTTTTCTTTTCCAGATGCCTTATTCTAAGGCACAGCCACTCCAACAGCTGCCCTAAAATAGGGCACCGTGGCCACGCCACACCCCTCTATCTCTTTGCACATTTGCATACATATGTCAAACAAATATATATGATAGATGATCTGAATTAATTTCAAACAAATAAAACTTAAAATACTTAATTATTACTACATAATATAAATACTTCATCAAATGGTTCATCAAGTAGCACACAAATCAACACAATATCAAATTGTTCATCACATAAAACAACATCAAATCAAGTACACCCAAAGACCTTGACCACCGCAACTGCAAGACGCTTCACACACTTGATGCTCTGGTTCTCACTCATTGTCAAGTGATCATCGACAAGATCTGTCGGAATGCCATAAACCATCATGCACAATGCCCCAGTCACCTTTTAGTAGGTGCTATGCCCAAGATTTCTCGCGCAATTCCTCCTTTGCTTAAAGAATTTGTCGTGTAACTGGACACACTCGGCGATGTGTTTCTAAATTGCCACTACAGTCTCTGGAAAATGCAAAAAGAAGCTCACCTCAAACACCAGGTCGAGTCGATGGCAGGAGGTTGTCGTTGCCGATGCGGAGTTAGCGGTGGCGCGGGCAACTGGCAGCGTCGGGGAGCTCCTCCAACCTCTGATAGGTCGTGCAGGTCAGCGGAGGCGAACTCACCGCAGCTCGGCGATGCGCATAGCAGCTCAGCAGCGGAGGGGGTGGGGAAGCTCACCGCGAGCAGGGTGGCAGCGGAGAAGCGGCAGGTCGAAGAGGAGGCCTTGGATCCGGCAGTTTTTGCCGTCGCCGGCATTAGGGGAGGCTGAATCGACACCAGTGAAGGCGCTGCTGCCGTCCCGATTCATGGCGGCGGTAGGGCGTCCGAGGCCATCCCAGGCGATTTGGCGTCGGGCAGTGGCGGAGCCAGCACTACAAAGTTGTGATGTCAATTTAAACTTGTGATGTCAAATATATGTATTTGTATAATTTTTGTATTTTTGGTCTGATTTTTACCTACATATGAAGGTTTTTCCCAAAATTATGTTTAGTCAGCTGACTATACAGAACCCCCGTGGCTCCGCCACTGGCGCCGAGGCCTTGACTGCGGATGGTCGGCGGCGGGTTTTGGCGGCGGAGGGGCGAAGGGGGCGGTCGAATCTTGGCCGGCGGCGGTCGGGAAGGAGGCGGTGTAGTGGCGGGAAGGGAAATTTCGGTAGTTGCGGTGCGCGCGAGTGGGGAATGAAGAAAGGGCAGGTGCCGCGCGCGGTCATCTCTGTCCCAAATATGAGGCGGAGAGGGGCAAAATTTGGGGCAGCCTCTAAATAGGGCATCTTTGAGGGCACATGTTGGAGGTCGTTTTTTGGCCTCTCGTGTCTAAAAAACGGTTTTTAGGCACCACTGCTAAAATAGGGTCGTAATGATACACCATGCAGTATCTCTTAAAGGCAAACTTCAACAGATTTTTTGCAAGAAGTTAGAGAGTAACCTAGATCAGGAAACAAAATAAGCCAACTTCGATTAATTATCGTATTGTTAGTTCATTCTACCATATTTAACGAAGTATTAAACAGGATTTGGTGAACGGATTAGAACATTTATAGCACAGATCCCGAGAAATGCCCCGACTCTTATAATAACCGTTATTTCTAGGTTCCGCGGCGAAAAAATGACCCACTGTGGGGTATTATCTAGCCGACAATATCTATCTATTATGGTCAATATTTGTGAAGACCATCCAAAATAGTCAAGGCAAAAAACAATTTGTTTATGCCCAAGCTCAAGAAGCATGTCGAAAGGATACTGAGAGGGCATTTGGTGTGTCGCAAACTCGGTTTGCGATTGTTCAAGGTCCTGCTCGCTTCAGGGATAAGATCATAACGACATGTGTGATTTTACACAACATGATCATCGATAATAAGATGTATTTAGACTTGGAGTTTTCTATGACAATGTTGTTAGTCATGTCAAACCTACCAGGAATCCGGAAAGGATAAACATTTCTTGAAACCTTGGCAGATTGAGAACAAGGTCACGCATGCTCAACTTGGTAATGATATCATTGAGCATCAGTGGCAATCATATGGGAGTTAGTCTCCCATTTTATTAATTTGATCTCATTTGTATCATGTTGATTTGAACCATTTTTTCCATTGCGGAACATTCATTATTTTTTTAAACATCCGGATTTGAACAATTATTGTAATATGGATCATTGTTTGTATTGTGTGATGGTAAAACAATATTATATTTAATTTATATTGCTAGTGTATTGAAAATTTGTTGTTATAATTCATAATTTTGAGCTAAATCCGCCAGAGTGTGGTTGGTCTGTTCCGTCCGAGCTCGCGTGATAGCGCAAAACTGTTTTCCGGTTTTCTGTGATCGCTAGAGATGCTCTTATAAGAAATAGAGCATGTGCTGCTTTACTGCCCCTTGAGCCAGCTTCGGTGGCGGGCAATTGGTTTGGTTCATAGTGATGTATCCTCCCGTGACAGAGCGAGGGATCTTTAGGCAGGTTGTTGGTTCTCCTACTTGCAAAGTTTGGTCTTCAGTCACCATAAGGAACATCTGGAAACGTCGTAATGCCATGATATTCAACGACGGGAACAAGCCAATTTCTCGGATGTTTCGAAGATGTGCGGAAGATCTGTTCCTCTGGGTGAATAGATATGCAATAATGCAAATCCTCTCAACAAATCGACACTTCAACATTGGGCTGCCTCTCCGGGATAATTTGTAACTTCCCCATGTAATTTTTGATCCTTTTTATTTCTTCTGTTTTACAACCAGCCGCAATTTTGGTTAAAAACTTGTGCCCATGCAATCACCAGTGCTGCGTAATTTCAGCAATTCAACACAAACAGTGGCTTGCACTGTTGAAAGTGATGAAGGTACCAGACAAACAGCGGGCCCATGGCGAGCCATATTCTTGTTCCTACTTGCACTACAGTTGCAGAACTATGGAATGTACGAACTGGTCCCCACACGGCAAGCGCGCTCACACAGCTGACACATTGTGCCCAGACGACCACCTTCCTCACCGACGGACACGTTCCCACTCTCACCGTCCTCTGGGTCCCACCATATTTCTGACACGCAGGGGCCACTCGGAAGTGAGCTCTCGCTGTTTTCGCTAGAGCGTATCAATGGTGTTAGTTACATTAATGCCATTTGTTCTTGTTAATTGTTTGTTTTTCCTCGCTTCCCTCTCAAGTCGCCCGAGCCGAGCACGTCCATTTTCTTTTATTTTTCATAATATAAATCGCTCTCTCCTCGATCCCAAACCCCTCCGGGATTCCAAACCCATCCGAGAGGGCCACAGAAAAATTCGATGAACGCGCCGGCGAGGAAGGGCGCGCCCGGAGGGGGCCGCGGGCCGGTGGTGGCGCTGCTGCTCGTGGCGGCGGGGGTTTCCGCCTTCCTGATCTCCTACAGCGTGCTCTCCATGGTCTCCGCGGCGGGGGAATAGCGGGGGTCGGGAGGGACCCGGTGGTGCGGATGCCGGAGTGGATGCGGGCGGCCGGCGGCGCGAGGGGGCGGAGGCGGCCCTTCCACGTCGCGCTCACGGCCACGGACGCGCCCTACAGCAGGTGGCAGTGCCGGGTCATGTACTACTGGTACAAGCGGATGCAGGAGCGGCCCGAGGGCGCCGACATGGGCGGCTTCACCCGCGTGCTGCACTCGGGGAAGCCCGACGGGCTCATGGACGAGATCCCCACCTTCGTCGTCGACCCCCTACCCGCCGGCAAGGACCGTGTAAGTCACCAACAATTTGCTTGTTTGTTTTTTGTTGGTTACTCTCACCCCTCCCTCGTTTCGGTTTGTTTTGTTGTGCAACGTGGGGCGTTGTGGGGGCTACGTCTGCAGACGAGCTGTGTTTTGGGTAATTTAAGGCGAGAAAAAACAAAATTTCGGTGCTTCGGTTATAACTTCCGGCGGCATGATCAAGGGGTTATTTCTTTATTTACTCTCTGGTAGGTTGATTTTGTTGACTGACGCTCCGGTAGGTTGATCTTGCATGTTGGGTAAAGAACCATGTCTAAATTACAGTGTTAGCATGCACTCGAGAACCCATTTAAGCCATAACCCACTCGCGTGACCTTTATTACGTATTGCTTCACTTGAGGATCACTCTGTTTGCACTGTCAGTTTGAACTTTATATTTCGTTAATGTACGAGTTACAGAAGAAAGCAACATCAGTTTTGAAATGCTCCGGAGGTTTGATTATGATACTGTCTGCAGGGCTATATCGTCCTAAACAGGCCATGGGCATTTGTACAGTGGCTGCAGAAGGCAAAGATTGAAGAAGAGTAAGTTAACAATGATGTGCCTTTTTAGTTTCGGTACTCTCTGTATGGATTTTAGTTTTAATCTTCCACGGATGACTTCATGATTTGAATCCTGATATCCATGATCGAACAAAATAAGTGAATATTAATGTTTTTGTTGGTGTTTTGATGTACGATGTGAGATATATTTAGGCACATTCATGCCCAAACAGCATGGATTGTTTTTCCTTGGTGTTTATAAATGTTCTGTTCTGCTTGAATGTCGCAGGTACATACTGATGGCAGAACCAGATCATGTATTAGTGAAACCTTTACCAAATTTGGCTTATGACAATGACCCAGCGGCATTCCCCTTCTTTTACATTACACCATCTGAACATGAGAAAATTATCAGGAAATACTATCCTGAAGAAAGAGGTCCTATCACAAATGTCGACCCTATTGGGAATTCTCCTGTAATCATTAAGAAGGTAATTCCTTGTTGCTGACTTGTCCTCTTTAGATTGAAGTGTCCTGTATGAGGGGAAGCTCCATTCCATGTACTCCATTTTCAGTGACTTGTGTTTCAGTTACCATTTACTGTTTTGATTAGTCACTTTAGCAGACCTAACTCAATCCCTCGTTGTCTGAGGAAATTTCAGACACTGCTTGAGAAGATTGCTCCTACATGGATGAATGTATCACTACAAATGAAAGAGGATCAAGAGACTGATAAGGCTTTTGGATGGGTTTTGGAAATGTGTGAATTATCTTTTCTTGTATGTGAATTTGATAAATGCACTTTCTCATTGTGTCTTTGTTATAATTCCAGCTTTTTTTTGTTATTTTTTGGCTTCTAGGTATGCATATGCTGTTGCCAGTGCATTGCATGGGGTTCAACACATACTTCGTAAAGATTTCATGATCCAGGTGATCTGCTTCTGTTCTCTTCCGATAATATGCTTGCGCACTGCAATTATGTATTATTGATGCCCCCCTTAAAATTGCAGCCACCATTTGATAAGAAGCTCGACAATACATTCATTATCCACTTCACCTATGGATGTGACTATACACTCAAGGTATTGATTAGGGCCTATAATGATGTCCCAAACTGTGATTCTTTCTTTGTGGATCGATCTCATTTATATAAAATTAATATGCTTGAGGGTAGAAAGTAAAAGATCCCTTTTTCTCTGTTATGTTACCGACATAAGGCTATTCGTTCAGTCTTCCTGCTATATCACATAAGGTGTTTGACAATATCCTGGCAAATAATTCCAGGGTGTACTGACTTACGGAAAAATTGGTGAGTGGAGATTTGACAAAAGATCGTACCAAGATAGGCCACCGCCAAGAAATCTTACATTGCCCCCTCCAGGAGTGCCAGAAAGTGTGGTACGTTTACTCGGAGATAAATTGGAAAAGTACACAAGAGTTTTATTATGATACTTTTAGCATTGTGATTTTAAGTTACCAAGGTGTTGTCTAGGTGTTCAACGTTTACAATAAAAAATAATGATTTAATTTGAATAAATTTAAATAACAGGTTAACACAGTGAACTACTTTATTCGCTGCTACTGTTTCATACTGTATTTGATTGAGTGAGAATAATATGATTGCTAGCATGGTGGTCTAAGCATAAATCAGCTGTGCTCGGGCTCAGAAGTTGGAAAATTTTGCCATGTTTTCTCGATGTCCCTGACACTTGGAACGAAGTTTCTTACAGCACCATTGTTGTCTATGGACGAAAAAGCTTTGTGATCCCTGAAGCAAAGCCTGCCAGTCCTTCCATAGTTCCCAACATCATCATGCTCTTTTCATCACGAGTGCAGCTCATGAATGCTCCACTTGTATATCGGGCGTGTTGTTGTGAATTAGACATATATTGGGTACTATTTTGTCTATCTCAAGTGGCTGATATACTTCTGCTCAACCAATTTTTTGATTCTGTTGTTTTCTTCATGCTCTCCTTAATTATGAGATAAGCATCTAATGTCAAATTACTAAGAGACTGGTCCTGTGAATGCATAACAAAACATGGCAGTGAATTCACCTGCCTAGTAGAGTCAACTGAGTTCAAGGTTTAACACATCAATATATATGTGTACCAAAAGCAAAGTTGGGCATGCGATAAATAAAGTAAAATGCTATGTCTTAGTTTACCCTCTGATAAAATGTCCCATCATGTGCCACTGACATGCGGGGCCAGGACACCTGTCAGTGTGAGGCATTTGATCAAAGGCCAAACTAAGACATGTCATTATATCAAATTTTAAATAAAAGAAATTGAAAGTTGCGCCTCCAAGTTTTGGTTTGGCCCATTCATACTGGTTCCTATTTATCACTGACAGTTTAATAGAAGAAAATCAGAAACTTATGTTTATTCAATGATTGTGTATCTCGGCTACTACCAATTTTTTTGCTGTGTAGTTTCATTTGTGACAGTTTTTTCTGAACTGGATGAGTAAATGGGAACAGTGTTGTGAAGGAAGAGACTATATGTTGTAGTAGTACTAGAATAAAGTACACAAGCATTGATGTAGCTTAGTTGTTCAAGAGGGTTGTGAATTATAGTACGTAATTTGTTCTACTACTCCCTCCGTTTCTAAATGTAAGACGTTTTGCTAGCTCAAATTGAACTGACAAGACTTCTTATATTAAGGAACATGTTAATATAAAACAAGACCCCCAGAACGGCATATATAGATCATATGACAGTCTCTGTTCTTATAGAGTGTATAGAGGCACTCGTCTGCATTCTCATCCGGTGAATGGGTGGTTTTGAAATAGTATTTGAGTCGATCTTCTTTGATTTGTAAATTCTGATCCCCAATAACAGTCATTAATCATGTTGAAGATTTAATAGGGCCTGCTACCCCTTTACTATTGGAGAATTTCTTTTTACGAAATTTGACCATTATCATTATGTGTATTAAAGCTTCATAACCTTTGAGTTTCATACTCATGATTGAACTTTTGATTGCCTTATCTATTCTTAATGCAGGTTACACTCGTAAAAATGGTCAATGAAGCTAGTGCAAATCTTCCTAGGTGGGATGAAGGATTATAGACTGGTGACGTCAAATGTTGATGAGCGCTCCCATTCGATTAGCCCCTTAGGTGTATACATTACAAATGACAGAAGTAGATAGATTTTCCGTCATACTTAGGCCATGCTAGGAAGAAAGGAATTTTCCCGGTTCCTACATGAATTAATTGTTTCCGGTGAAATATATGAGATCCAAAGAGAACCTTACAGACAAACAAAGAAGATAGGAGCACAAAACATTCCATTTAAGTTTCCTTGTAATTTTCCCTGACTGGTGTTATTTAAGTATAGTTTTATGTGAGTGCAATTGTGCTTGCACCTCTTTGACAAAGTGCTACCGAGTATACGCAGTTTGCCAGTTTGATTCTCCATTGTTTGATCAGACTAAGCAACCGTTCAACTGTACATGTGTAGTTCCATTGCACTGATAGACAGTTTCTTAGATGATTGCACAAGTTATCAGGAAAAAACGTCTTGCATTTAAGT
Organism: Poa pratensis; assembly: GCA_947311845.1. NCBI lineage: Eukaryota > Viridiplantae > Streptophyta > Magnoliopsida > Poales > Poaceae > Poa > Poa pratensis. Next base: position 6,200,236 of record CAMZMU010000106.1, read on the forward strand.
CTAGGGACTGACTAAATACTTTGTTACATGGGTTCTTTGACAGTAGGAGGGAAGGGCTTTGCAGGATTAAACTAGATGGGTCACCATCCCAAACATTGGTTAAAAACTGAATAAAACTATTCCTAGCCAGCAAATGAGCTACCTCATTACAAACTCTAGAACAATAAATACAGCTAATACAAGCGAAACCATAAGCTAAGATATTACAATCATAAAACACCACTGTTGCAGAAAAACCTCCCTCCTCCATAGTTTCTATGACCTCGAGATTATCAAATTCAATGATAAACTTTGACAGTCCCAGGTGTTAGTGCCAAAGTGAGTCCATCTCTAAGGGCATAAGCCTCCGCCATCGCTGCATCCGAGACAAAAGGGATAGTTGTGCACTCTGCTGCAACAAATTTACCTTTGCAATCCCGGGCAACAACTCCTGAGCTTCCTCTTCCTTCGTTGATATCAAACGCTGCATCCACGTTTATCTTTAGTTGTGCAGAAATTGATATCAACTCCTGAGCTTCCTCTTCCTTCATTGATATCAAACTCCTGAGCTTCCTCTTCCTCTTCCTCTGGTGGACACTGAGTAAAATTTTCTTCCCTACAGAAATTGTTGTCAAAATATTTATAGCCTATCTCAAAAAAATAGAACAGTACCATTGGTGCAGCTTAATATGGAAACCGAGCTTTGAAAGCAAAGTCCAGTTTGACCCAATCTACTACACTATTTACACCTAAAGTTAGTGGATAGCGGTGAACCAAATATTACTCGACGGACTACATTGAGATTGAATACACTTTGTACGTAGCAACCCAACTTAGAAAATTAAGCTGCATCTACTTGCTATTGAATCCATAAACAAGACATACTACATTGAGACTGAATAAACTTTAACCGTGGCAACCCAAATTAGAAGATTAAGCTACATCTACTTGCTATTGAATCCATAAACAAGATCATCTTGGTATATTTGGGGCGCTGTGTTCCAAAGATTGGAAATATTTTACTTAACCTGCTATGTCATCTTGATAAAATCAGGTAACTAACGAAATATGCCATTAGTTTTCCTAGACAAGTAGACGATTTATGTCAAAATGAATAGATGAAACCTCCACTATTTAAACTATGAATACTGCTCCCGCGCTACAACCCCTAAAAAAACTCGATCTCACGTATCGGCGCAAACCCCCGACAATATGGTGTTGCGGACAGGTGACTGTCGCCACACCCTCGTGATTGCAACGGCTCCGGGACGATGCTAGAACACACTCGAACGACCACAAAAAAAATTAAACAAATGAGCTCATGAACTGAATAAAAAGTTAATTCAGCAAGGGAGGGCGACAAGGAGGATAAGCGGCGATACGGATGAACCGATGCACGTTATAGAAGCGAGTAACAAAACTGAAACACGGAACTTTACGGTTCTCTTGACGTTTACTATTTTTTACATGCTCTCTTGCCAAGTGTAACAATGCTCTGGAGGGAAAAAAAATGCCTTGTATTGAAATGTCTCGTTGGTAAAACTAAGCTACTCCCTCCGATCCATATTAGTGGGCATAGTTTTGTGTAAATTCATATGTATCTAGTTAATTATTTAGACTAGATACATGTGTATCTAGACAAAGTTGTGCCCACTAATATGGATCGGAGGTAGTACTTGAATTGAATAGGAACTACACATCTAGAGTAGAGCTTGTGCGGAGTTTAGGCCCAAGCTATATTTGCACGACCTGTGCTTGATCATGCGGAGCTCCCCGTCGTCGCAGCGTTCCACCTCCACGCCGGTGAGCACAGCGAAGCCCATCATAGGAGGGGCCGAGTCGCAGTAGCACCGCTCGCAGCGCGACGCCGGCGGCGGCTTCGGCATTTCAAAGAGCCTTGCGACGCAGAACCGACCGCCATCTCCCAGGTGCACGAGTTGCGACCTCTGTCCTGCGTCGGGCTCGAAGCCCTCCCACACACCGCTAACCTCGACCGGCGTGTCGGCGCCGGCGTGCAGGTCCCACGCGCCCAGGAGACGACCGTCCACGTACCAGTCCACGTCGGGGAAGCCGAACCAGAGGCCGTGCTCCGGGGCGTACACGGCGGGCCCGTGGAACGGCAGCGGCGAGTCGCTGACCTTGCTCCACTCGCCGTTCTCCGTGTACATGGAGTAGGTCCCATGGTCGCGCGTGGACGCCCAGATGTACCAGCCACCGACCACCGCGTAGGCGACCTTTTTGGTGTATCGATCCCACGTCTCGCCGGCATGACCTATGTAGGGAGGCGGCGGGAAGGAATGCCAGTACCAGTCAGAGCACTGCTGGTACTGGTAGCGGCGTTCACCAATAAGCCCCCGGACGAATATCCTGTGGTCGCTGGACTCGCCGCCGTGCACGCAACCCCACTCGTCGACGTCGTGGACGCAGCGGTCATCCTCCTCAACCCCCACGAAGTAGAGGTCATCGCCGACGGCCAAGGGCACGGGTGGCACATCATTGCACTGGGGAAATGTGAGGCTGGGAAGTGGGATGACGGAGTGCGAGGCATCGTCGTACAGGACGGCACGGTCCACTGCACAACCTTCTTCTCCGGTTCGGAATCGGGAGGCGCGGTCCACGGCGACGATCTGGTCCTTGTTGCGGCCGGTTAGCGCGAAGTCCATATACTCGCTGGGAGAGGAGAAGGTCATGGTGGGGCGAGGCAAGCGAGCCTTCTCCGCATCATCATACGACGCCTTCTTCATCGATGTTGTCTTCGCCCACACTGCTGCCGCCGCCGCCTTCACCATTGTCGCCCTCGCACCAGCAGCTGCCGCCGCCGCCGCGCGCTCCGGTGAATCCTTGGGGTAGAAAAGACGGGACGGGTTGATGCGGTGCAGCGTATACGATAAGGGATTCACCGAGCAGTTCTCCACCACCATGTACAGAAACCGCCGGCTCATCGTCGCCGGCCAAAAGCTCTCCGCCTCTCGAGTTTCGATCCGCTCTGTGGATTAGAAGTTTGTCAGCCGATGCTTTCTGTTCGAGTAGTATCACGGGACCACGGCCCATGGGCCGAACTAGAACTAGTTAGGGTTTAGCATGATAACTCTACAAGGAATATACTGTTAAAATTGGCGTGTGTCTATTCGATGAAAAAACAGGAATTCTATTTTTTCAATTGACTCGCCTTGATGGAAGGAGAAAAGCCCCGACTCGTTTAAAGGCCTGCACTAGCAATACAGAAAACGATACGCCTAAACCATTTTTAAAAATAAAAGTCCGAAGGTACCAATGAGGATATAAGGATCTGAACTACGACACAGATCCATGCAAAAAAAAAAAAGAACTACGACACAGATATAAGGATATAAGGATCTGAACTACGACACTAAATAAATTGCCGGTCCGAACGTTATTTACGCCTTCAACTACGACACAGATATAAGGATCTGAACCCATATTACAACATCGTATTGCACACACACGCACACAAAAAAAAGATCTACCAAGGAGGCTACAACAACATGTTGAGGGCTTAGAGACTAGAGGAACAACGCCGAGGAGGAAGAGCACGAGCTGTGAACGGGTAAAATTGTCGGGTCGGAGCTCATCCAGAGCTAGGGCACACCAACAAACACTGCACACCGACAAGCACACTACACCAACTCAGAAAACGCCCCCAGGAGCTCACCGCCCACGCAATGCAGCTGACAAGGCTCGACAAGAGAGACCAGACGAAGAAACACCAAGGGTGCAGAACATGAAGAAAGGTTTGGCGAAGAAAGCATCATGAAGAACCAACACCATCCGAAGAAGTGGTGTCACCTCCGCCACACGACCTTCGGAGAGCCGCACACTGTGACCTCCAAGACAACATTTTCAAGAAGAGCACGATGCCAAAGTGTCGCCACCGCCCGATCCGAGAATCTTGGGTTTTCACTCGGAGCACACAGGAGCAGGGGGAGGACATCCACGGCCGTCGCTGTCGTGACCTGTAGGACTGAGCAAGGGTTTCCCCTCGGCATGACCTACTCGCCTTCCACATAGGGTACGGAGAACTGCCAAAACGACCATTGTGCTGCTCGCTAGCCAAAGCCAGCACCTAAGTCACTGGCTCGCCAGCCTCGGCGTCCAAACTACGCGCGCAGCCAAAGTGACGAGACAACAGACCACCCAGCCGAGACCACCCGAACTCCGGCGGGAGGCACAACCAGACCAAGCAACCACTCCACCCAGATCCCGTGGAAATCCGGCTCCGTCCACAAGATGCACGGCGGACGACCCCCCTTGGTGGCCGGCGTCGCGTGAGATCTAGAGCAAGGCGATGTGCTCGAGTGCCTAGGGCCCGAGAGGTTGAGGCACCGCCTCCTGCCTACCACGACGCCATGGCCGTGCAGGTCGAGCCACGCAAGGTGAGCCCGTCCACCCGGCCCAGGAGCGGGCCTTGCCGCCGACGACAACCGTGCCATCGGAGCCACTAACGAATGACGCCACCGCCCCCGCACAGGCGCCCTAACGTGCTAGGAGGGGAGCCCACCGCCGCCACCTGCTTTTGCCCGGTGGCTCCCACCGATGACAGCGGGGGAGGAGGAGGGGCTCAAAGGCAGCTGAGCTAGGGTTCCGCCCCTACGTCGCCTGAGGGGCGAGCAGGATAGGGTCCATTTTTTTTAGCCGTGGGGGCAACACCTTCCACCTATACTTATCACCGCGTATAACCACGACCACGTCCAGACTCGGGACAAATCGCATTAGTTCAGCACTAATCTTAATACCCCAATAAAAAGGAGGCTGGATGATTTGCTGCCACCCTCTCACCTAAACGGGATGAATCTTCTCGTGAAGTTTTTTGATTATTCAGGGCGCAGTGGATGACTAAGATTTAGCTGATTCAGGGGCTGACTCAGAATTAGCAAATCCGTAAAATTATTTGTTTCCACAAATAGTCTCCTTGTGCTGTTGTCCCAAAATTTTATCTTTTTTGCACAATGTACAAAAACTATTTTATTGCAAAACTTTACATACGGGACATATAATGTCTAGAAATACTCCCAAAATATTGTCAGATTTTTTAATTTAAAATGCATTATCTATAACGGAAGTATCTATAGAAACAGCACTTCTGGATGGAAGGATGGAAACTCTCTTTTTGCCACGAAATATAGCTCTGAGCCACAACTCCTCAGGCAATCAGCGAAGTTGGTTGGCCTCTCTCGCATACAGAGATTAAAAAAAAACGTGATCAGTTGTGTCTTCGTCCTGCAGTGTTGGCTGAATATTATCCCGAGGAAGACCACGGCCACGAGATCCTATCCACCAGCTCGCGGTATCAATTCAGGCAGAGCGATAGAACAAAATTGCTGACATTAAGTAATTAAGGTGTGGCTAGGTCCGTGAGTGACATGTGAAAGAGAACATCAACAGAAAACACACAGAAAAGGGTCTCCTCCCTTATCCTCTTGCTACAGTACCCAGGAGGCGAAAAGGGAGGCGGTCTCAGTTCTCGTTTCTGTCGCCGGCCAGGGTGGTGGTTCCTCTCCTCTCCGTCCGCCGTTTCGGCGGCGGGAGGGGGGCGGAACCTCGTCTCTGTGTCTCCGGCGTGTATATAGTACTGTAGGAGTCCCTAGTGGTGCCGCCGTGAGGGGGAGGGAGGTGCTGCTGGTGGGGAATAATGGTGCCGGAGTTCGATCTCCTTCCCGACGCTGTCTTAGGCGGTGTCGGCGAGCTGCGGCTGGTGCGTGCTCACGGATCTATCGATCCGGTGAGTCTAGGTGTGCTCCGGCCGGTTGCTGCAGCGAAGATGGCGTCCGGCGTACGGATCTTTTGTCCCCTGCTCTTCTCTTCGCCACGGTAAGGTGTGCTCTGATCTTGCTGTGGAAGATCTGGGGGTGGGGTAGCTGGGCTTCGGTGTTTGCCGCCGGAGTTTCCGGTTGCCTGTTCAGGAGCATATGGGGTGGAGGAGTACGGCAGTTTTGGCTTGCGGTGTTCTTCTCTCCGGCCGGCCGTGGTGGCGAGGGGAGAGATGGATGTGGCAGGTTGAGCTGGTGCGTGGTGGGAGCTGTTGGAGAGGGATCTGGCCACCTCTGTCGAGGTGAGGCGCCGCTGGGCCCAGGTCCGGCGCATGGGAAGCTTGGGGTGCGTCCCCGGCCGATGTTCCTTCATCGTCATCTTCTCTGGCTCCGGCGAGCTAGTCTGTGTTGCGGCTCATCAACGCCTGTGGCGAGAAGCTTTTCCTGTGCCGTGGTGCGACCTTGGAAGCGACGGATTCTCCGTCGGTGGCTTATCTTGAAGATTTGGAGCTCCGTGGTCGAGAGGAAGAAGGACCATGAGGATCTTTGTGTGTTTTTAGTTTTCTTTGAGGTCCTTTCTGTGAGTTGGTTGCAGCTGTGTCTGCGTCCGTATTTGTCCTGTATTCTACTTGTATGCGTCCTTGCACGGTATTCTGTCTAATATACAAGTAGTTTAGTAAAAAAAAAAAGTCCGTGAGTGGATCAGGTGCGAAACGAGTCTCCGAATTCCCCCTTCGGGCAGCGGCAAGCTACCCTCGAACAGTGCAGTAATCACATATAACACAATAAAACCTGTGACAACAAAGAGCAAAGAAAGACGTCAAAGCATTTAAAGTAAACTATGTACAATTACTTGTTGCTTAAGGTTTCCTCAATCCTAAACCCAGTGTCCCATTTCCCTTCGAAACTACATTAAAATGACTAACATGGGCCAAACAATATCAGCTTTACATGAAGGAGGATCTTGATGGATTCGAACCATCACTCCCAGCAGTTCGTTTGCTGGAATGCTCTTTCCAATTCAGAGCTAAAGATCCACGATTTATTATTCGTTACTCCAACATCATGAGCTATTCTTGTGATATATGAAGAATCAGACAGGAATATATATTGCAAACAGAAAATCGCCATACATTTGAGATTCCAGGTCTAATAATACTGTTGTGAATCAAATACTCCTATCTTCAAAGTTTTAAACGCGAATCATAAAGGATGATCTCAACTTATACAATATACAAAAAACATTCTAAATATTTTTGTTCATTTTATTTCAGAAAACTGCACTAAATAATTTATTACGTAGGTAACTGATAGAAACAAATCTAACACACCAAGTAGCTGGTAGATTATAGTTCTATGTGCAGAAGAGATAAAAAAAAGGACGCAAAAAGAACATAACTGATATTGCTACTCAATGCTGGAGTAGTAAAGATGTGGATCATCTAGGGAAATAACAAATAAAATCACCTAGATTGCATACGAAATTGTAAAGATTATACACGAATGTACAGGCTTTAAACATATATACCACCAGCTCTCCATGAAGGGTTGTTTTCAAGGTTTCAGCGATAGAAACTCCACAAGATAAGTACATCATCCGAATGTAAACACAGCCAACCTTCCTCAACAACAAAAGTTGCATTTGCAACCCAGACAATCCACCAGCTACTAAATTGAACATATAAGTGTCAGGATCTTCCTCATTAGATAGCACGAGCTCATCCCAGTGATCATCGGTAGTTAGCAGTCTGCAGGTTGTATGGTATATCACCAGAACACAAACAGGTTCCAATCCTCGAAATCCATTAACAGACAAACAATCTTGGGAAGACATTAATGATTACATGAAGTCACAAGGGCTTTTGTTGTGTACGTACAGAACGGAAAATAAATATTCAATCACCAAGTAAAACCAAAGACAATTATATGTATAAACATGCCATGGTAATTAACAGGAAGCTACTCCTTGAGAACATGCAAAGGAACCGAGAACACTCAGAAGTGCTGCTGGATTTTGTCTTAGAAGAATGTTCTTCTGTCTTACAAATTTCCAGCTATATATCAGAAGACTTGGAACAGTAGCAAACTCTGAGTAAATGAATTGCTTGTGTATGAACTTGAATATTTTTTATAACAAACCAAAAAGATGGTTATTATTCATTGACCAAAAGCCACAGAACGTTAAGGTTAAATCCGAATTACGGCTATTTGCGTATGAAATTTAAATTGAGATCCGTACAGAGTAATTGCCACTGAGGTAAGTTCAAAATTTAAGTAAAGCGTTCAGATGTACCTTTGTGCCGACAGGGTTCTTCTGTATGTAGTTGATCCCGAGCGAGATATTTGCTACGTGGTTATTGTAGGTGTAGTTCAGAGGAACAGCCACATCGCAGCACGTCGCAGAAAAACATACACCGCAAGATGGAGACGGAGACACCACGGCAGGGTGGAGAACCCGGGGTAAAAATAGAACAAATAATTCCCCGTGCGATCTCCACCCCGCAAACACAGCAAAATATACTTTTATTGTCTTGTGGCCTGCCAAGCGAGCGCACCCGACAGGGCAAAGGCCGTCCTACCCTACCAATCTACATACAACAAGTAATACAATACGCATGGATCTCATGCGCATCAGCTTACCAACACAATTACCTTAATCTGGCGATGGCAAGCATATCTCATCAGCAACCGTTGATCATAGACATCAATTGATCAACAATCAGGACGACTGGCAAACAGGATCGATGACCAGGTTCCTACGAGAGTCCAATTCTTCAACTTCCACAAGACGATGTCGGTGAAGATATCAGCCTTCAGCCTGAACCGGTTTCCTGTTGCGGAAAGCAGCATGCGGGAGGGGGGCAAGATGAACCGCTCTTGGATCACTCGAGGAAGAATTGGAAATCAAAAACTGACGGATCTGGCGCATCAATCGATCAGCCGTCACGGGCGAATCGCAAACAAATCTCGGACTCCCGTCGCGTACAAATAGCACAGGAACGACGCCTGGATGGCAACATCCTGTAGTCGGAAGAAAGAACAGAAAGCAAATTCGTAATCTGAATACTAATACATGATTGATCGGAAGATCTACAACTACATCTGAAATGAAATTAAGGAGACCTGATTTGACAAGCAAGTTACAGCATATAGAAGATCATCAAAAGAAAAATATTGGCTGTATGCACAGAGAGGGGATTCCTTTCGACAGAAAGAAAAGCATATATCGATCTAGATCTAGCTTAATATCAAGATCTAGATTTATTAAAACACGAAATTATTTTCTACCTATGTGCTTAATCACAAACTAAACATAGTTGTGTAATCTAAAATACTCCGGATTCTAGTTAGAGAATAATAATCGAGAGGAAAAAGATAGCGAACACCTGAAAATTCACGCGACGGAGCGAAGAGAAGCTTGCGACGCGCGATGAAAAGAAAATAGAGGCGAGCGAGGGAGAAGGCAGATATAAAAGGGAGCGCGGTTGGCCGATTCGAGTCGGTTCGGGTGGCGGACGGCTTCGATTTGATCACGTAACTGTCCACGAGTCGTTGTCAGTTACGGAGCGATGGAGGACCTCGCGTGTCGCGCGAAGTTTCCGGGCGGGTCGCGCTTGCGTGCCATCGCTGGCAAGTAATTTTCCATCTGGTCTGCGTCATCCCTTGCGTCACGGGGAGGCCTGATCGTCTACGACCGCTCCCTCCTGTGCTGTGACCATCTTTGTTTTGTGCGAACAAGAGATTCATAAATCAAATAGGGGGATCTTCCCCTCTTCTTTCCTCCTCTCCTCTCCTTCTCTCCTCTTCCTTGAGAGTCCTCCGCCCCGGCCCAGTTTCGGCCGCTCTCGCCGTCGGCGTTCTCGCCGGCTGGTGCAGAGATGACCTAGGGTGCCGGCCCGATCTGTATAGAGGTAGATTTAGGTTTTCTTTGCTGTTTTTAAGCTTTTCCCTTGTGGAGATTGGCCTTGTGCTGTCTTTCTCCCCCCCCCCCCCCCCCGAAGATTGGAGGCTCTGGCGTTCCGGCGCGGCGCTGGGCTTTCCGTTGCTCTGCCCTCCGTCCAGGCCCCATGGTGGGGGATGGCTGGAGACGGCAGATCGATGGAGATCTTCTTCAATAAGTGCTGGAGCTTCTCTGCTGCTTGTGGTGGTGGCGACGCGGAGCTTCCTCTGGCCGGCCATGGTGGCGAGGAGAGGAAGGGGTGTTGTTGCTTCTGCTGCTTCTGCAGGAGTGGAGCTGTGAGGTTCTCGTCGCTGGGGATTCGAGGCTGTTCCCGGTGTGCGGCGGAGGAGAGGGTGCAGTCAGGCTTGCTCCAGAGGATGGAGGCGACGAACTGCATCACCAACTCGGGAACCTCTGCAATAAGGTATGTAAATCGCAACTCTAGTGGTGGTGGCGCGGATTGGGGTCTCGTCCCTGTTTCTCGTCTTGGTGACGAGAACAAGGAGCTGTCCCGAGGCTGCGCTTTTCTGCTGCTAGACGCGCACCAGGGGAGGAGTTATGCTTCTCCGGGGTGCTTCCTCACGGCGGCGTCTCTGTCGTCGCTGTTCAAGATGGTCGAATGGCGACCGCCCCCACCTTTGTCGTCGGCTACGGCTTCCTCCGGCCGGCGATTCAAGGACTTAATCAACCTCCTGGCTGTCATGCCGTTCTGGAGGCCCTTCAGCTTCGATGTAGCTGGCTCCCTCCTCTTTGCCCCAAGTGGTTGCGTCCCCGGCGGCGCTGAGGATGGCTTCATCGAGCTTGGTTCGTGTCGCACTGGAGAAGGAGCTGGACCCAATTGCATTCCTCTTTATCTTTCTAGGGTCTTTTGTGCAAATTGTAAGGGCTCGATTTTAATTTCTTTCTTTCTTCAAGCCGTATCTGTCTTTGTACCAGTGTTGACTTAATGGATCTCTAGGTCCTTCGGGACCATCCCCTGTTCAAAAAAAAAAATCAAATAGGGGGATTACAATCATGGGCAGTGCAAGCAGCTAAGAAGTCTAGGATATAACTAGGCAAGATGGCGCGGCGTGTCTAAAATTCATATTTGAAAATATTCGCATTAAATTTTTTGTTTAGATTGTAGAACTGTTGGAATTATAAATAAATAAAAATTACATTTATTAATTGTTTAGATTTGAAGAAGTTGGTAAAATTCTTATAGATATTTATAGATAGTGGTAAGTGTAGCGCGGCAATGCCGTGCCTTTGTAGTAAATAAAATTTAAATTTGGTAACGTACGCATTTAGAAATTGTGTAGGTTTGGAAATTATTGAATTTCGGAAAAGTTTGTGTCTTTAAAATTGTTTAGATTTTGAAAATTGTTTCGAGTTGTGGTGTTTTTCAGATTCGATTTCTTTTTACTTTTGCGAAATGATCAGAGTTGGAAGATGTTTGAAAGTTTAGAATATCTAAAATTGAAATTTGATCGTACGACATAAATGGTCAGTTTTTTTTTTGTGTGTCTATTTCGATATATTTTTCATATTTTGTTGACGAATATAATTTAAGTTACTGATTTTGCAGCATTTAGTAGATTTTGGAAAATGTATAAATACCTTACAACAATATATATAAAGTGCTTTAAATTGTTCGAAACATGGTATTTTTCAAATTTTGTCTATTGATTCAATTATGTTTGTTTGGGAAATAAGTTTGAAATAGCTATTTTTCAATATTTACATTTGTGGTATCCATATTTTGATATTTTAGAGCCGATTTTCTACCAAATTGTATTGTTCAAATGTGTTGCGATTATGGTTTTTATGATGAATTTTTTTCTTAAAAAAATACGAAGTAGTTTGGAATGGTAAAATTTGTGACTTTTTTTTTGGGTATTTTGATGTGTTTTTGGGGTTTTTTGTGAAATATAGTTTTTTTTGTGGTAATTTTGAAAAATTGCTGAATTTTTTTTTTGATATATTGTCGAATCGTAGATTAAAAGATATGTTACATTTGTGGTATTCATATTTTGATATTTTAGAGCCGGCTTTCTACCAAATTGTAATGTTCAAATGTGTTGTAATTATGGGTTTTATGAGTTTTTTTTAATATTTTATCGTATTTCCAAATATTTAGCAAATTAAAACGTGGGGATGCCGATATGTTCTAAAGTTTTTTCTTAAAAAAATTTGAACTAGTTTGGAATGTTAAAATTTGCGACATTTTTTTTGTGAGCATTTTGATGTGTTTTAGTGTTTTTTGAAATATAGTTTTTTTTTGTGGTAATTTTGAAAATTTGGTGATTTTTTTTTAAATGTGTTGTAATTATGAGTTTTTTGAAATATTTTATTGTATTTCCAAATATTTAGCAAATTAAAACGTGGGGGTGTCGATATGTTTTAAAGTTTTTTTAAAAAAATAAAATAATATTTGAGGTAGTTTGGAATGTTAAAATTTGTGACATTTTTTTTGTGGGCATGATGTGTTTTAGTGTTTTTTGAAATATAGTTTTTTTTTGTGGTAATTTTGAAAATTTGGTGAATTTAATTTTTTTGATATATTATTTGCAATATTTCGAATCGTAGAGTAAAAGAAATATTTTTTACTAATTTCAGCAATATTATGTATTTGTGAAATTTCTGACAGGTAGGTCCCACGCGTCAGGGTTTTTCTGTTTTGAAAATAATTTACGAAAATCCGGGAAAATAATAGGTGGGGCCGTGAGTGACGTCAGCATGACGGAATTCGCCGGTGGACGCGGCGGCGCTGTCGAGCTCGCGCGAGCCCGAGAGTGTGTGGATCTGCAGGAGGGCGTCGAGGGGAGTCGATTGGGCGGCGCGACATACAATATGGTAGCCGGAGTCGTCGACGGTGTGTAGATCCGCGGCGGCGAACATGGAGCACGGCGAAGCTCACGGCGGCGCTGATTACGGCGAGCTCGCAGCGTTTCAGCACGCGGTTGTTGGCGAAGAAGTAGAGGGCGCGACGGCGGAGGTCTCCATGTACTTCGATCTGAACGGGGAGAGGGAGAGCGGCGGTGGCAGGCGTCGGCGGCGCCGGCAAGCTGAGGCTCGCGCGGGGAGAGGGGAGGAGAAAGGGGAGTTGTGCGGTCGTTTTTACACGGAGATCCCTATCATTTTCGAAATTTGCAAATTAGTCTTTTTTGGGGTGTTCTTTGTAAAATCTTGCGCCAAAAATCGTGCGGGAAGGGTCACCGGCTGGCCACTGGTTCGACCGATCGCTCACCGCTGACGTGGCTTGATATGATTGGTGCGGAGCGCGCGGTACTGTTGCTAGGAACAGTGCCTCCTGATTGGGACGACGTGGCTCGATCCTGGCCGTCCGTTTCGCCGATTGGACGGCCAGAAGAAAGAGGGCGACGTGGCGCGCTGGAGAGGGGGAGGTCATGTCCTCCCTTTATATATAGAGGGATTTACTCATAAACATTTTCTTCTAAATGAACTAGCCTGTTTGTAACGTAGGTGGAAAGTATTTGCTTCCCTACCCATAAAAACCAACTTCAAGTTGTTAAAATCACGCTAAGCTCTTGTATATGACATGAAAGACGTATGCGTCCTCAGTTTTATCACAATTATCTGAATTTCGCAAATTTACCACCTATTCCACTTGTCATGGGCATAAAGATGCTGGATCGACAACCGAATTTGACCAAAACGAGTTTGGCGAGTCGGACTAACGCACAATTAACAAGACGCAACAAGTGAGTCGTCATTTGCTTAACTCATCTATGTATATTTCTAAACTTGGGATTCTCACAGGACCGAGCCCATTGTTGACCATAAATTTTAGGGGACCCGAATTTTTATATAGGCAGAATATGCTTAGGGCCTCTTTGGATTGAATGATTTTCATAGAAATATTAGAGGATTGCAATTCATAGAATTTTTTCCTAAGAAATCCCTTTGGATAAAAGAATGACACCTCCAAAATTCCTATGGATTACATTCTACACCCCAATCTCATAGACATCCACTCTAACCTCTTACACTCATTCGCGTAGGATCGAGACGCTTTTCATGTGTTCCATCCAGATGACTTTTAATGCAGTTTTCTCTGTTTTGTAACACGCTATTTTGCACCTGCAATCCAACTAAATTTCTGTGTTTTTTAAATTGCTCCGTTTTCTAATCCTCTGATCAAAAAAGCCCTTAGCAAGTTTTTGGGCTTCTTGCGTCCGCGTGAGTCGAGCGTGGACGTGGGCTTCTTGCGTATTGCGTAGCTCATGATCGATCGGAAACAAAGCACGTTACGCAACGAGCTTTCCTTCCGTTTCGATTTCTGTGTACGTCGCGCTGTTGCTTTTTCTGGTTACTCGGTCGGCCGCACGGGAGCGCATTTCGCTCCGCCCACAGGGAGGAGCCTGTGGGCCGGCCCATCAACTCTCTCCGTTCTCCTCCCTTTTTCTTTTCTGTTTTTTTACCTGTTTTCTTTTCTGTTTTTACAGTAACAAAAAATATGAAATAAGAACAGAAAAATCGTTCTAAAAGTAAATATGTAATTTTAAAATCTGAAAAAATAAAAAATGAATATTTTTTTAAAATATGAACAATTTTTGAATATGATTTTTAAATCTGAACATTTTTGAAATATGGATATTTTTTAAAAATATGAACAATTTTCAAAAATGGATTTTTTTCAAATATGAACAGAAAATGGTGGTGAACGGAAACTATTTTTGAACGATTTTAAAAGTGAACAGAAAAGGCCGGTGAACGAAAACTATTTTTGAACGATTTTAAAAAATGACCAGAAAATGACGGTGAACGGAAGCTATTTTTGAACGATTTTGAAAATGAACAGAAAACGCCGATGAACCAAATCAATTTTGAATGATTTTGAAAAATGAACAGAAGAAAGTCTATGAACGCAAATTATTTTTGAACGATTTTTGAATAGTGAACAGAAAAAACACTATGAACGGAAATTATTTTTGAACGACTTTATGAAATATGAACAATTTTCGAATCTGAATTTTTTTCAAATATGAACAATTTTTTAAATATGAACAATTTCAAATCTGAATTTTTTAAATTTGAACTTTTTTTAAAAATAAAAATTTATAATCTTTACCTAATAATAAAAGAAACAAGGCTTCTTGTTTGTCCGACATTTTGTTGCACGATTTTGCCCCTACGTGTTCGGTGATATTACCCACCACTGCTGTCGGGGATATAATCCTCGGGTGGCCACAACTACCCCGAATCTACCGGATGCTCCGAGTCAGCCGGCTCATCGGATACCGCCAGCTGGCTCCTACGCCGCAGCCTACTGGGCTCTACGCCGCAGCTGGCACATCAGATACCCTTCCCGGGTGATACGGACTAGAAGACAAAAGAGAGCGCATTTCGCTCCGCCCACAGGGAGGAGCCTGTGGGCCGGCCCATCAACTCTCTCCGTTCTCCTCCCTTTTTCTTTTCTGTTTTTTTACTGTTTTCTTTTCTGTTTTTACAGTAACAAAAAATATGAAATAAGAACAGAAAAATCGTTCTAAAAGTAAATATGTAATTTTAAAATCTGAAAAAAAATAAAAAATGAATATTTTTAAAATATGAACAATATTTGAATATGATTTTTTAAATCTGAACATTTTTGAAATATGGACATTTTTTAAAAATATGAACAATTTTCAAAAATGGATTTTTTTTCAAATATGAACAGAAAATGGTGGTGCACGGAAACTATTTTTGAACGATTTTAAAAGTGAACAGAAAAGGCCGGTGAACGAAAACTATTTTTGAACGATTTTAAAAAATGACGGCGAACGGAAACTATTTTTGAACGATTTTGAAAATGAACAAAAAACGCCGATGAACCAAATCAATTTTGAAAGATTTTAGAAAATGAACAGAAGAAAGTCTATGAACGGAAATTATTTTTGAACGATTTTTGAATAGTGAACAGAAAAACACTATGAACGGAAATTATTTTTGAACGACTTTATGAAATATGAATAATTTTCGAGTCTGAATTTTTTTCAAATATGAACAATTTCAAATCTGAATTTTTTAAATTTGAACTTTTTAAAAAATAAAAATTTATAATCTTTACCTAATAATAAAAGAAACAAGGCTTCTTGTTTGTCCGACATTTTGTTGGACGATTTTGCCCCTACGTGTTCGGTGATATTACCCACCACTGCTGTCGGGGATATAATCCTCGGGTGGCCACAACTACCCGGAATCTACCGGATGCTCCGAGTCAGCCGGCTCATCGGATACCGCCAGCTGGCTCCTACGCCGCAGCCTACTGGGCTCTACGCCGCAGCTGGCACATCAGATACCCTTCCCGGGTGACAAGGACTAGAAGACAAAAGAGAGCGCATTTCGCTCCACCCACAGGGAGGAGCCTGTGGGCCGGCCCACCAACTCTCTCCGTTCTCCTCCCTTTTTCTTTTCTGTTTTTTTACCTGTTTTCTTTTCTGTTTTTACAGTAACAAAAAATATGAAATAAGAACAGAAAAATCGTTCTAAAAGTAAATATGTAATTTTAAAATCTGAAAAAAATAAAAAAATGAATATTTTTTAAAATATGAACAATTTTTGAATATGATTTTTTAAATCTAAACATTTTTGAAATATGGACATTTTTTTAAAATATGATCAATTTTCAAAAATGGATTTTTTTTCAAATATGAACAGAAAATGGTGGTGAACGGAAACTATTTTTGAACGATTTTAAAAGTGAACAGAAAAGGCCGGTGAACGAAAACTATTTTGAACGATTTTAAAAAATGACCAGAAAATGACGGTGAACGGAAACTATTTTTGAACGATTTTGAAAATGAACAGAAAACGCCGATGAACCAAATCAATTTTTAAAGATTTTAAAAAATGAACAGAAGAAAGTCTATGAGCGGAAATTATTTTTGAACGATTTTTGAATAGTGAACAGAAAAAACACTATGAACGGAAATTATTTTTGAACGACTTTATGAAATATGAACAATTTTCGAATCTGAAATTTTTTCAAATATGAACAATTTTTAAATTATGAACAATTTCAAATCTGAATTTTTTAAATTTGAACTTTTTTAAAAAATAAAAAATTATAATCTTTACCTAATAATAAAAGAAACAAGGCATCTTGTTTGTCCGACATTTTGTTGGACGATTTTGCCCCTACGTGTTCGGTGATATTACCCACCACTGCTGTCGGGGATATAATCCTCGGGTGGCCACAACTACCCGGAATCTACCGGATGCTCCGAGTCAGCCGGCTCATCGGATACCGCCAGCTGGCTCCTACGCCGCAGCCTACTGGGCTCTACGCCGCAGCTGGCACATCAGATACCCTTCCCGGGTGACAAGGACTAGAAGACAAAAGAGAGTACAGCGTTGGCCACCAAAGTCAAGGAAGGCGGCCGCACGCCACCTGCTCTCTGCAGTCTACCCCGACGGGACGGGAGGAGCAGACTAGCCTGCAGGCCGTCAGTGCCACCTCATGGACGGTGGCACAGTCCCGCACGCCAGGACCATCCGGCAGCCCGGCAGCCGGTCGTGTATTTCTCTGTGCCGGCTCCTCGCACTATATAAGTGGAGCCGGGTTTTCCTGATAGAGGGTTGGAACCTAGATCGCCTCATTACCCCCCCCCCCCCCCCATAGCCCTCACCAAGGAAGAGAACACGGTATACAGCTCGAGGAGCCCCTTTGTAGCCCGTGTGGTTCTCCTATACACAGCTAGGCAGGAGTAGCACTAGTAGGAGAATGCCTTTTAGTGGCGCACCAAAAAAGGATTCTGCGGCGCATGGTGGGTGCGCCACAGAAATATTTCTGTGGCGCACCCAGCACCATGCGCCACAAAATTGTTTTTTGAATTTCAAAAAAAATGGCGGCCAGATCTAGATCCAGATCTGGATCTAGATCTGGTCGCCGGAATTTCGCCGGAATTTCGTCGGAGGCCGTGTTGCCCGTGGCCATGGCCATAGGTGGCTTGGCCGGAGGTGGGTGAGTGGAGGATGGGGGTCACCGGAGATGGTGGAGGAGGAGAAGGATGTCGCCGGAGGTGGAGGTCACCGGAGGAGTGGTCGCCGGGGTGGAGGAGGGGGTCGCCGTAGTGGAGGAGGGTGTCGCCGGAGGAGAGGTCGCCGGGGTGGAGGAGGGAGTCGCCGGAGTGGAGGAGGGTGTCACCGGAGGTGGAGGTGGAGATCGCCGGGGTGGTGGAGGAGGAGGAGGAGGAGAGAAGAAGTGGAGGAGAGGAGTGGAGAAGGAGGAGGGAGGAGAAGGGGAGAAGAGAAGTGGAGGAGAAGGGGAGAGGAGAAGTGGAGGAGAGGAGAAGGGAGAGGAGAAGTGGAGAAGTGGAGGAGAGGAGAAGTGGAGAAGTGGAGGAGAGAAGGAGAAAAGAGAGGGAGAAGGAGAAAATAGAGGAGAGAAGGGCTTGGGCGGGATTCAAATTTCGAATCCCGCCAACACATCTGTGGCGCACCCGCCACCGTGCGCCACATAATTTTTTTTCCAATTTTTTGATTTTCTTTGATTTTATAGAAAAAAATCTTCTTATTGAAATAACTTTTTACTCTTTTGGAATTTCCCGAATCTGAGAAAAGTTCACCGGGTAATCCCTGTGAAATCGAGCTCCTTTTTTCTCACGATTTTTTGATATATTAAACGCATTTTTTCGACATCGTATGCAAAAGTTATGCCCCTGCAAAGTTTTTTTTTCTGTTTTTTGCAAAAAAGATCAAAATTCATATTTCAAAATTTCTATACCAACTAGACACTAAAACGAAACTACATGTCAAAGGATTTTATTTTTTGAAATTTGTATCATTTTCTTTTCTTGTTTACAGAACTGAAAAGGCGATCCACGAGGGGGGGGGGGGGGGGTAGGCATGCGTGAGACAGGAAAAAAAATCTGTGGCGCACACTTTCTGTGGCGCACCAGGCCATGTGCGCCACAGAAAGTCACATTTTTGTGGCGCACACTCCCCATGCGCCACAGAAAGTCACATTCTGTGGCGCACATGGCAAGGTGCGCCACAGAAAGTGACATTTCTGTGGCGCATGTGGCCTGGTGCGCCACAGATTTTTTTTTTGTGGCGCATGGCTACTTGGTGCGCCACAAAATGTGATCTACAGAAAGGCACTTCCCTACTAGTGTAGGCGTGTTACCTCCACACGAGGGCCCTGAACCTGGGTACGTCTCGGTGTCAGCCTTGCTCGTATCCGGTCCCGTGCGTACGCCGTCGTACGCCACCTGAGTCCCTACGCAAGAAGTCATCTCCTGATGGCACTGTCGTGCGAAATACCACGACAGTTGGCGCCCACCGTGGGGCCGAGCGCGGCGACCGGAGTCACGTTCCGCACGGGACCCCGCACCGCTTCCGGCGAGCGCGTCGCGTCGGGTCTCATCCTGACGCTCGGCGCGTTCGATTGCATCATGGACAATGCCGGCTGCTTCGCAGATGCCCCTCCCCTCGATGGAGGCTCCATCATGCACTTCGGCGAGCACAGCGTCTTCGTCTCCGTCATCCCTAGTGAGTACCCTGACAACGTGCTCTCATGTTCGGACACTTTGTCCATCTGCTCCGACTCCAGCGACGAACCTCGCACCTACGCGGAGGTCTACACCACCAGCACCGCCTCCGAGACGGAGCGGCGCCGCACCCATCACGACAGAGGACGGCACGCTTGAGGCAAACATCGAGGACCTCCTCACGCCCATCAACATCGGCACCGACCCGGCGGCCGCAGGCGCACTACTAGAAACACAGCGCCAGCGCATCGTCGACAACGCCCTCAAGATTGCCACCACCAAGCGCCGCCAAGATGCGTGAGTACGACTCCGCCCACAACATCACCCCGCTCCGCGACACCGTTAGCCGGCTGGACGACGTCCGCCGCAAGGGAGGTGCGCTCGGTGGCCGGATGGATGAGGACCCCGCCCGACCAGGCTTCGTCATGCCCATCTACGACAGCCCTGCCAAGAACATGCGCGCGTCCCAGGCTGCCGCCCTCGAGCTCGACAGCCTCGCAGGCGACGAACTGATCGCCCAGTCCAAGCGCGTGCAGCAGCTACTGAACGCGGCCAACCGCATGCAGACCGCCTCGGATGGCGGCGCGACCCATCACTACAAGAAATGTGCTGATATATGACCCTCTATTTTCGTCACTAAATCGTCACTATTCTTCATTTATGATGCATCACTCGGAAGCCAGCAAGTCCAGAGGCGCCTCTTCGCTAGCCGGCGACAAGCCGAGGGCCTCTGGTGGTCCTGAGAAGAGCGTCAACTCTGACAAGGACAAGCGGCGTCCGGATGACCATGACCGCACCCGCCACGCCGACACTCGACGGGACGACAACCGGGACCGCGACAGGTCACGAACCGGCAAGGAGAAGGCTCACCCCGAGACGACTCGGAAAGCCGGCAAAGACCCCATCACCACCCGGCTAGGCCCCTTGGGACCGGAACCCGACGCCGACCTGCGCGACCGCATCGACAGCCTGGCCGCATCCCACGTCATCGAGGAGGAGCTATTTGTATGACACTTGATGATGAACGGATGCAATTAATGGATGGTTGAATTATTGACGTGGTTGGGGAAATTCTCAAAAATTACTTGATATTTCGAGTTTTCCTTTTCACAATGTGATTGTTAGCTGGAACAGTGTGTAATCACGATTCCCCGGCTATTAACAAGCGAGAGCATGTTAGACTAAGCTTTCCTTCAATATTAATCTTAACCTTACGATTATTTGCTTTACAATCCTATAAGCGAAAGCTATAGTACATTTTCTCCCAACGTGATTCCATGAAATAAAAAATCGTAATATTTTCAAATTGCAGCCCATCCTAAACCGTACTTCTATGCCCAATGATGTTATTAGTACAGTACGAAAAAACTGATCTTAGTTCCACAGTAGAAAATGATCCAACACTGGAAGCTTTAGCAATTTACATGTGTCTCATTTTGTATATGGCCAGGAATACTCAGAAATGATTAGAGGACTGGAATGATAGAGGGCTGGAATTAATCGAGCAACATTTGTTTTGATTGCATGCAGATAATTACAAATATTTGGGAACACCTCTACATGTTATTCATAATACCCCACCAACATTTCTTAAGTGATGCTCAAGTTTTCCTCCAATTTTTTTGTAGTAAATTTGCAAATACCAAAAATTCCATTGAAATAATGAAAAATAACTCGCCCGTGCAGTTGCACGGGTTGATGACTAGTTCGCCGTAAATGTAATCTGAGGTCTTGAATGGACGAAATATGACACTCCCAAAGAAAACATATGTTCTGCGAGGCTGCAACTGCTCGGAAAGATCAGGGATTCATTTTTCGAGCATTCACATTGATCGTAGGGGTATTATACTCCTGACTTAGTACTGACCACGTTAACCTGTTTTGCTTTATCGTCGTCTGAGCATATACTAAGGGCAAAGGACAAACGGCGCCCCGACTCATCACATGATATGTCGACGTAACACAAAGTCAGAGAACTAGTAGATGGCTTGATCAAGCGGTCGTGGAATCTCATGACTAGTTTTTACTTTACAGATCTGGCTAGCTAGTTTCTTGAGTGTCCACACGACCTATAGTTAGCTGAGTACTTCATTTAGCAGCTCCTATATAACGTGTTATACTTTATTCACTTCCATATATAACACACTCACCACCTCACACCGACGCCTGGTTGAGCTGCTAGAGAAGTATAGCCCAACATCAGTACATCTTCCAAACAAACTAGTTACACTACAAGATGAACGTAGTTTCAGACCTCATTGCCCCAGCTGTCGTATCGGATCTCGTAAGCAGGTTCATCTCCTTCCTCATAGGACGATGCGCGGTGAGGACGTGCTGCTGGGAGGAGCCGGCCATTAGGCTCGAGCTTCTCGCGCTCAAGATCCATGCCGTCGTCGATGAGGCCGAGCAGCGGGACATGGCCACCAAGTGGAGACTGTTTCTGTGGCTGGAGAAGCTCATGGAGGGCATGTACCGCGCCTACTACGTTGTTGACGCCGCGAGGAACCGCCAAGACGACGAGCACCACGACGGCATACGTGCAGTGCCGCTGAGCAGATCACGCCCCGCCAAGCGTCTCCGTACGGTCGCCGCCGGAACTGGACACGACGGCGGCCGGGCTGTTCAACTTAGTGTCATCCTGGCGAGCCTCGAATCTGTTGCGGCAGACCTCAAGGAATTTATTCAGCTTCTTGCCTGCTGCCGTGCGATACCGCGACAGCCTTCTGTGGCTAGATTTCTCTCCGACAACAAATACATGTTCGGCAGGCTCATCGAGAGGGAGCAGATCATCGGCTTCCTAACGGGAGCCGGCCATGGAATCAGTCTCGACATACTGCCTATAGTCGGTGGCCCAGAAGTTGGGAAAGGCACCATCGTGAAGCACGTCTGCGACGACGCGAGGGTGCGCAATCACTTCGACGTGATCCTCTACTCATATGGATCTCTTATGGAGGCCAACTGCTGCACACAGGACGTGCTGGGCGCGCTACGGAGCGGTGACCACGTTCTTCACCAGGCACCGAATCATTCCTCAAATCACCGTAGACATCTGCTGGTGATCAAGAACACGTACGAAGTTGCAATCGACAAGGCAGCGTGGGCCGCACTGTGCGCGTCTCTGATATCCGCGGCGAGCGGGAGCAAGATCATCGTCGTCAGTGAGAACGAGCGCGTCGCAGAGCTCGGCACCGTGGATCCCTTGACGGTGAAGCCCTTGTCCCGGGAGGAGTACTGGTACTTCTTCAGGTCGCTGGCCATGGGCACCAATGACCCGGAAGAGCACCCTGGTCTCGCCGTGCTGGGCAGGCGGATCGCGGCGGCGCTCCACGGCTCCTTCTTCGGCGCCAAGGTGCTCGGCGGGCTCCTGAGGTCAAACCCCGATCCACGGTTCTGGTGCTCCATGCTAAACGTCGTGATCCGCCTCGGGGGAATGTTGCTGCGAGGTGAGAAGCATTTCTCGAAGCTGGGAATCGCACGGATGGTGATCAAGGTGCTTCCCGTGCCGCTGAAGCTCAAGTGTGCTTCTCAATCTTGTGGGCCTTCAGAGTCTCCTGCCGTTGATGTCAAAGAACTGCTGCACGCCGGCAGAGTTCCTGCAGGCGAGAAGGAAATGCGGGTTGTGCTGTGGGAATCCGTGTGCCCGCCGAATTATCGGTATACGCTTGTTTGTAGGGAAGCATCCTCGCGGTGCAAGTGCAACCCAAAGGAGGAGGTAACTTTTGTTTCTGTTATATCGGTTGATGAAGACATAAAAACATGTTACTACCAAAGTCTACAGACGAAAAGACACCAATGACGATGTCACCAACTGCAAAGCTGAATTGGCAAATGAAAAAACGTTCACCCAAACCATAGGATTGATTAATATATTTGCTGAATGCCTTGCCATGTGGCGATTTCTAATTTGATATTTCCCCTATAGAGTGGAAGTGTATATATCATGTTGATGGCATCAACATAATTGCTCCTATGGGTATGATTAAATCCTGTGAAGCGTCTCATGCAACCCTACATGGAGGTTTATCAAGGTAGATCTAGGTCAACCAAAATCCATAACCCTAGTCAAGGTCAACAAGTGAATGGAGAGCAAAAAATAAAAAAAATAGAGAGTCAAGAAAAGGCCCATGAAGAAAGAAGACTATGAGCGTGGAGGGATGAGAAGGTTTGGTCCATCATGTACTATGGACTATCTCTCTCCCCCATGTCAGTTCAGATCAGTGGCGGAGCTACGTGTTAGCTGTGGGGTCAGCCGACCCCACAGCTTTTCTGAAAACCCCCTTCATTTTATACATATTTATGCATTGGTCCCTCCTATCAACACAATCAGACCCCACATGAGTTGGCCGACCCCACAGTAGTTTGCCGCTGGCTCCGCCACTGGTTCAGATGGACCTTGTGGACCACTTATAATACCCCTCACATCTCATCCCCTGAGGGTAGCTTTGGTCTTTTGTCAAGTAATGCTAGCCGATAAAAACCCTTCTATGGGAATATGTACAACGTTCACTCTTACTTGGTTGCATTCAAGGGGAGAGCACTAGAGCTTCAGGCCTTTGTTTGGCGAGCTCAAGGTCGATTCAGAGGATCCTAGTCTGATTCAGATCAATGTCGAGGAAACAATATCTTAGTGTTGACCTTGAGGAATCGAGTATGGCTAGCGCCTTCTTTTTAGCCTCTTGATTACTTTGGTATCAACCTTGAGGACTCGACTACACTCAATCCTCCCTCGACGCTTTCCTATCATAGAATTAAACCGCAAAAATACCTCCAAACATAATAATAAAATATCTCTTTTGTCAACCTTGTAAGTAGATGACCTTGTCCATAATTTCGTCATGTATGCCCCTACTTATATTATGTTGTATCCATCAAAGAAGAGATACCCATACTCGCTAGTTGTTCCATGACATAAATAGTGGCACCGACCGTGGGGAACGCATCCCCCATTTAAAGCCGACACAGCTATATGGTCCCACCAAAGTAAGCACCATATGAGCTGAGCTTCACTCGTAAAATAAGAACATATTTAACCAAGCAAAAAAGAGAGGTGTCCCGTTGGACGCTAATGAGGGTGATAGCTCCAAAGTAAAACACACCAAAAGCGAGATCATGGGTCTTGACCTGTTAATTCCTTCATAGCCCCGCTAGCGAAGTTTTTCGAAGTAATAAATCTCATCAATGCTTATCGTCACCAAGAAATGCACATCAAAATCTCCTCGCTTAGCCTAGCATGCTGCTAGAAATGAGCACCCAATTAGGACTTTTTTCCCCGCATATAGCAAAAATGTTGAGTTTGCTTCAATGCAACTTTTTATTGAGCCTATTTGTGCATTGAAAAATGGACTGGGACACGCATCATACCACCACCTCAACTCTGAATTCCATTTCCCCACAAGATGTAACAACAATGCATCCATTCAACCAACCTTTGGTAGATAATATGGTGCCAAGGGAAATCTGACCTAGGGGTATGACATCTTTCATGTTGGACGCTTCCCAGTCCCCCAATAATTGAGAGATCTCAATGGTTTCCTCCTTCTTTAGGGTCCTCACTTCACCATTCCACTACCACCCGGTAACGGCTCAAGCGTGCTCTCTTCCTCCGGAGAGGCCCGACGTCAATGAGCTGCATCAAGCACAGGTCCTCAACTCCAAATGCCATTTTTCCACAAGATCTAACAATTACGCATCCATTCAACCAACCTTTGGTGGATAGTATGGAACCAAGGGGAACCATACCTAGGGGATGACACCTTTCATGCCAGGCGATTCCCCAGTCCCCCAATAAGTGAGAGATCTCAACGGGTTTCTCCTTCTTTGGGTCCTCATTTATCCATTCCACTACCACCTAGTAATGGTCAAGCACGCTATCTTCCTCTGGAGAGGCCCAACGTCAATGAGTTGCATCAAGAAGAGGCAAACTCGCGAGGTACAAGGAACAAACTCGCGAGAAGCACCCCTTAGGGAGGTCACATCCCGGTCATCATCGTGAGGATTCACTTGACCCCTCTCCCCTATATAAAGATAGGTACCCCTCCTCAGATGCACCTGTTGGCTTTGAAGGGCTAACTCTACAACATCTCTCTCTCTATCTCTCTATCTCTCTCTCTCTCTCAAATGGTTGCTCTTTACCATACGTCGGAAGGCTAACGTACTCCATCTTATCTCACGCTGGACGATCGAGCGCTTCTGAGCTAGAGAGGACAAACACGTGGATACCGGCGTCCAGATCGTACTTTCTATCTAAGGACGGAGGGAACTATCCTTACAGCTGGGAGGGATACGCCTAGCAGCGGGAATATGTATCAACTCGCTAAACCGATATCTACTTCCAATACACGGTGTTGATAAAGAACTTTCGCTTGTACCTTCATAGATATATCTTGGGTTTAATCGTGTAGGATGATATTTTTTCTTCCATACACACATCCTAAGATGAGGCTCTTACGCGGCGGCTGCCCCCTCTCCTTACATAGTGAAGAGGACGGAAATTGGGTTTATCAATACATGTTACCCCTTAGTGTGGTCACCATGTCAAGATAGACACTACTTCTAATCCATGAATGCATAGATTTTAAACATTAGAAGATTGATATTAAGCTCCCTCCTTAACTTGAAAAATGTTCTCTCGTCAAGAGGCTTGATAAAGCTATCGGAAGTTGTTTTTATCCATACGAACATGTTTGAGTAGAACGTATGTTCCCTTTGCCACATGGTCATGAAGGAAATGAGGAGAGTGTCAATGTGCGTGGTAAGGGGTTGAGGGATATTTTGATGGCACTCTCGTTGTCGCATAGGAGCGGAATGTGGTTCTTGACAAAGCCGAAGTTCCTGAGTGTTTGTCTCATAAAAAATAGTTGAGCACAACAAGAACCGGTGGAGATATATTCAACCATGACTGTGGATAAAGATGGAATTTTGCTTCTTGGAAGACTAACTCACGATTGAGCGTGCGAGAAATTGGCAAGTGCTAGAATTGTTTTTCTACGGACCTTGCAATTGGCCTAGTTGGAATCTGAATAGCCAATAAGATCAAAAGAAGCTCCTTTCGGATACAAAAGCCCAAAGTTGGGAGTGAAGACCAAATGTCTCAAGATTCTTTTAATGACCGCGAGGTGGAACTGTTTTGGAGATGATTGAAATCTCGCACAAAAGCACACACTAAGCACTATGTCCAGACTAGATGCACAAAGATACAACATAGAACCAATCGATAAACCTTTTGATTCACGGAATACCTTCATGGTTGAGGTTAAGGTGCCTATTTGTAGGCATTGGTGTACCAATTCCTTTGCCTTGCTCGTCCCAAACTTCTTGACCACATCCTTATTATACTTTGCTTGGGATATGAACTATAGTACTCATTTGTAAGACTATATCCGACTATTTAAAACATTGAATATAATCCATGCAAATGAGTGGGGAAACTGTCGTGTGCGAAGTCACGAACACCGGAGGTCGAGAGACCCCCTTTTAGAGATTCGGCGAGGGCGCAAGGAGGATCTAGGCGAGCAAGTAGAAGATGCAGGAAGTAGAGCACACGAGCAGTTTACCCAGGTTCAGGCCGCTTGGAAGCGTAACACCCTACTCATGCTTGTCTGAATATATGGTTCGTTGCTGGATACCTTCGCCAGTTGACCCCTGGAACCGCGTCCAGATCTAGCGTTCCCGGGAGTTTCCGTCTTCTTCCTTCCTTTAGACGCTTGACTTCCTCACCTGAGATCTCAGAGCTTTCGACTTTCTTCTTCCAATTTTCCTTCGTCATAGCCATGGCGCCTAAGCGAGCGAGGATTCAAGAGCAGCCAGAAGCGAAGCCCTCATGGAAAGCGAGGATGGCTGCGCGGAACAAGGTGGATGCGCTCTTCGACAGTAAGTTTTGCACCGAAGAACATCTACTCAAGATCCGAGCAGTTGTGGCCGACGACCACTGTAGCTCAGGCCCCACGCTGGTCAAAGCTCCAGCACTTGGTTCTCCGGGTGAGAATTATATCCCCATCATCTGGTTTTTCTTGGCCATGGGCCTCGTTCCTCCATTCTCTGATTTCTTCCATGCAGTCTTAGATACATATGGTTTGAACCTTCTGCAACTGCACCCCACTGCCATCCTCTCGCTAGCTGTCTTTGCACATCTTTGCGAATGTTTCGTAGGCATATTTCCCTCGGTGGCACTGTTTCGCCATTTCTATGCTCCTCGCCTAGTCCCAAAAGAGCCGATCTCAGCGAGTGTCACGCTTCAACTCAGAGATGGCATGGCAGAGGAGTACATCGATATGGATACAGGTGGCAAATGGGATAACTGGAGGAAGGACTGGTGTTTCGTCCGAGTTGAATCATCTTCTAATCCCCATTACGCCACACCTACCTCCAGAGCTTCGCACATTGCTAACTCGAACGAGTTCAGCCCCCGGGATGAGGAGTTCGCCGAGGCGTTCAAGCGTATCAGGGAGCTTAAGAACCGAAAGCTAACTGGTCTGATGGTGGCCCCCTTACAAGAGAGAACCAAGTTTGTTTGGGATTACACCGGGGAGGGTTCAGACAGGGTACGCCTTCAAAGTGCGGATATGCCTCCATCGGAGGTGGCCAGGTGGATTAAGAAGTTCTTTCATTCCAATAAGACCGGAGCTCTCCCAACTGAGGTGGTGCCTCTGTACCGTCGGAAAAATAAAGCCAAGCTTCTTCAGTCTGTGCCAGTCTGCGGACCCACGGGAATCCGGGGAATAGAAGACCAAGAACCCATCTCGCGAACTGAGGAACTTCGTCAAGAAGAGGCAGTTCAACCTATTCGTCGCCAGAGGTCGAAGAGAGTGGTCGTTCAGTCTGACCAAGGGGAACCCGGCAGAGAGGTTGCAGGCTCGAGTTTCGGCCACGCCTCTCCCTCTGAATCTCGGGAAGCGGATGATGATTCTCTGCCGCCTTCTTCGAGCAAGGTCCCCATTTCTGGACTTCATGTTGAAGCAAAGAAGCGCAGGAGGTACTTGTCTTCTCATGATTTTCCTTCAACAGGCGCGGTGTTTTTCCCGGGACCAAACTTCTGGAGCTTATATCTTATCTTTCTTCGCAGGGCCCCAAGAGAAGCAACCCGTGGGAGGCCCAGGAAGGTATTGAAGGTGGCCACCTCAGATAGTTCCGAAACCGAGGATGATTCAATGGTAGAACGAATCTAGACCCACCATAACATATGTGGAGGGACAAACCCTTCCCACTTAACATATGTGGCGGAACGGATCCGGACCCACCATAACATCTGTGGAGGGACGGACCCTTCCCACTTAACATATGTGGCGGAACGGATCCAGACCCACCATAACATGTACGGTTCACGGGAGCGACCCGGATACAGAAACTTTATTCCTCATCACCATTGATGGCCTGGTGCACCACGCTTTTCCTGAAACACTTAAACAAACATGGTTACTGGGACCAAAGAACACAAAACAAGCTTCACCTGACCTAGATGAGGGCTATACCCTAACACTCGCAAGACTTGACACTCCACTTAAAGGACTTCAGAGACGAAAGACAAACCAAACCAACTCAAGCTTTCCTGACTCGCCCTGACTTGTCTCGATACCTGCCTGAAACTGGTCCCCTGACGAGATACTTCACATACTGGATTCCCTGGGAAGAGGGTCCATCCTTGGAGGGTTCACTGGGTAGTAGCGTTCTTCCTTCTCAATGCACCTATCGGCCAACTGCCACAACTCTTCTTCGGTAGCAACGGTTTGTGTGCTGAGCTTGATCCTCATCTCGCTGTTCCCGACATTGGCGTGGAAAGAGGAGAGGACGGTCATGCTCCGGACGTTTGGAATTCGGTCAGCCACCGACCGGAAACGCTTGACGTACTCCCTCAGGCTTTCCCCCGGCCACTGAGCCAAACAGAAGAGGTCACAGTAGGTGCATGGTCGCTCGGTTCCATCTTGAAATGCAGCCACGAACAGTTTCTTCATCTCGGCCCAAGATCCGACGGATCCTCGAGGGAGGTCTTCCATCCAGGATCTGGCGCATCCACTTAGTGCCAGCGAGAGATAGTTAGCCATCATGAGCTCATTACCTCCAATGAGGCTGATGGCGCGAGCAAACACTTTCAGGAAACCCTCCGGGTCAGAGTTCCCGTTATATGCCTTGGTCAAACCACGGCAGAGCTGGCATGTCCTTACCGCCCTTCTTAGTCCTGGGACAAGAGCGAGGCAGTCAACATCCTCTTCAGAATTAGCGTCCTCCACTTCTACATCCATCTGGCTTCCACTGTTCCCGGGAAACGAAAAACTGCTCTCCTCAGCTTCGAATCTTCCATCCCCTGGAACGTTCCTCACCCCACGCTGAACTACTCCCATCAGACGGTCCAGCTGCTTTACCCAGACTTGTAAGCTTTGGGAGCTTTCGACGTCATCTGGTGGAGACTGGAGCAGTTTCCTAGCTGCCATCAGAGCTTCGTGGGGTTGCTCATAGCTCGCCGAGTGAAAGCTCTCGAGGGTTCCCGGAGATACTGGTCTTCACTTTCAACGAACGATTCTCCGCCATCGACTGTCTGATCAGCGACTTTTGGACCATAGGGGGGTGGAAGAAGTGCGAGTGCGTCCCCGAACTGGAACGGCTGACCCGTCTTGATGCTCTGAATGAGGCAGGTGATGAAGCTGTCGACTGGTTCTCCAGCAAGTGGAGGCGGGCTTCCCGGGGACCGAGGAAGTCCTTCAACCTCCAGCACGGGCTTACACGGGCCTTGAGCTCCTTCCAGTTCCGATTCCCGGGCGCCGTGCTTAGGGCAAACCCACTCTCCCTCCTCGAGTTCAGCCTGGGTGACCCTCTCGATTCGCGAGGGAGGAAAGTTCCAGAACCTGCCAACTTCCTCCGGCCCGCTGATACCCAATGATGCTATTATGACGGACGCCAGAAAACAGTCTTGATGGCGTGGAGTTACCTGCGTCAAAAGAATATGGGTTAGGTTGAGACTCCAAGTGCAGAGTGTGTAGTAAGTGGAAGACATGTTTTCCCCACGAGGGTGACTCGAGGGTTTAATATCGAACTCTCGGGGAATCAGTAGTGAAGATTTATCTTTCCTATCCTTCTTTTGGTTACCTACAAAACAAAGTAAATGTTTTGGTCCTCAACCTCACCTAGTGGTTGTCAAGCACAAGGTGTGAGAATGATATCAAGATAATATGCAATGCAAACAAGAAATAAATATGCAAGGATGGTGGTAGCAATGATAAATGATATTTTTGGGTTTTATATGATGAATGCAAGATGTAAAAGTGTTTTTGTGTTTTCGGATTTTTAAATGGCAGAAAATGGAAAAGTGGTAAAAGTGGTTGGAAAGGTGTTTCTGATGATTAAAAGTGGACCGGGGTTCATGGTTTCACAAATGCACTCTCTCTTAATAAAGTGGTAGACAATGGAACACTAGATTTGACATATGAGATTGCAACACAACAGTTTGATGACAAGTTATAATTATATGGGCATCACGTCCTAACATAGAGACCTTTTGGTTATTAGTCTCTCTTATACTCCACCAAGATGCGAACTAAATCATAACACCTCGGTAATTAAGATAACTCAGAGTATAGCAATAAGTATCATGACATGAAGTTAAAATAAGAACATGCTAGATCTAGTCATGGAGGAAGTGGCAATGGTCACACCCACATCTCCGGTAGCATGGTATTTCTTTTTATCCCTAGTGAGGCAACAAAGTAAGGTAAAACACCCAAGTGGATCGCAAAACTTTCTGTCACGTTCACTGCACTAGCCACCCCCTGTTACTCCATCTAATGCACACGTTCCCCCTCACACGCTCTCATAAACATGCTTGATCATAACAAGTAAATAAGAACGGGGTACATAATATGCATCTACTTTCATAACTGAAACAAACCATTGCAATCTCAAACATATATAACTCATAAAAAGATCCACCACAAAGGTATTACATAGATGACCGTAATCATGTTCAGCAGCTCATACGGTACTAATTAGTGAAGCTCGAGAGAGAGATACATAAGTTACTTCCACAAACCCATAGTCCAGAGGTGGACTACTCCCTCTTCATCATGGAGACGGTGGAGAAGTCGTTGGAGAAGATGGAGACCACGCCGGCAGCGCCCCGCCGGAGTTTTCCCCCTCCAATCTGCAGCCCCAGGTCTCTGTTTCGGTGTTTCTATGTTTTTGCGGCGCTCTTTCCAGAGAATGTCGGGGGATAATTTTTATAGGCGTTTTTAGGTCAAAACGGAGTCGTGGAGGAAAGATCGACGGCAACGGAGCGTCGAGGCCCAAGTTGGGGGGTCCACGTGGCCAGGTACAGGGGCCACGTGGGCCCACCTCTTTTGGCCCTCGGGGCTCCGCTTTTTTGCTTCCTTCGCCCCCAAGTCTTCTTCCTTCCAAATATTGACGCTCGTAAATTTGCAGGTGATTTGGACGTCGTTTGGGTCCCTGAAACATTGAAATATAGAAATAGGGTTTTCTGCCTGCGCAGGGTTAATTCCATAAAAATAGGAAACATGTCAAATATTCTCAAAATCATTATAAAACAGTGATATAACCCTTATATGATGCAAATATGACTGGAATATAAGTAAAAATAATGCAAAGTTCATGTATGCATTTTACATGCATCAACATACCCAAGCTTAACCTATACTCGTCCTCGAGTATGAAGGTGATAAAACTAACATGAACTTTGCAATTTAATACTATCAATGGATATCAAAGATGATTACTATTGCTACATAGAGTAAAATGATTCATTCTTAAAAGGAGTAGCAATATGCAAGATAGTTTATGAAGTGATATCAAATATTCAATGCAAGGATGTTCAATGATAATTCACAAAGTGTAACATAAGAGAAGAAGTACTATGGACCACATGTATGCATAATAATAAGTAAGAACATCCTACAATGGTCATAGAGTATTGATGAAAATCTGAATATAAAAGGTGGACACTTGGAAAGATATATGTATGAGTAGAGGTAAAGCATGAATAAATTTCATCTATCTTCTGAACTTCTCTACTTAAGTCAATGATTGTAATATGGTAATCCTTGGTGTCAAGCTCTCATTCTCCTATTATAGCATCTTGAATGATTAAGTTTAAAGTGAAAGCAATACGAGTAGTGTGCTTGACAAAGTACAGGTTGAAAGTCTCATGCCCCTTGAATACAAGTACCTACTCCATGTGTTACTCAACTTTGGAAAAACAAAGCAAGAAGTTAAATATCATTGTAAGTAATAACAGTATCATTAAGAGCGTCAACTGGGGTACCTCTTGTTCCAGGATATGGAACAAGCCCATATCAAAATGACAAAACAAACAACATAATGAACAATCTCAACACCCTTTTATTTACCATTGGATAGCTTTTTTATTGTAAGGTGTATCACAGAAGGTTCTGAAGGATCATATGACACCTAGAGGGGGGGTGAATAGGTGCTACTTCAATTTTAGTACTTTTTCAAATTAGGCTTGACACAAAAGGTAAATTCTCTAGATATGCAACTATGGTGAATTTACCTATATGACAAGCAAGCAACTAAACAAGATACACGAAGTAAAGACTAAACAAGGATAGAAGTAACCGAAAGTGAAAGCACGCGGAGACACGGATGTAATCCCGAGTTCCTCCTTTTTAGGGGAGTACGTCTCGTTGGAGAGGTGTGAGCTACCACAAAGGTCAAAACTCAACCGCCACAAAGGCGGGTGCACCTTCTTCTCCGATGAACCGCACCACAAAGGTTTGGTTCACCTTCCACTATCGGAATCCTTCAAGGCGGAATCCGAGCCCTTACAACAACGATCCGGGGCACAACCCACAAGAGGATTGGGGCTCCCGAACAGCTACAAATCTGTCACAAAGACAATCAAGTGAGTACAATATGAGGCTAGGTTTTCCCAATGGAAATCCTAGCAAAGGGTCCCTCAAGTGAATGAGGGGGAAATGAAGAACGGCTTGGTGAAGATGTAGATCCGGGGCTTCTCCTTCAATCCTCCAAGTATCAACGAGTTTGGGTGGAGGGATTGGGAGATCTATCAAATCTTGAGCTTGCAATCAATGGTGTTCTTCAATGTGTTCAAGCTAGGGAGCCGGAGGTAGGTGGAGGGGAATAAATACCCCTCCCAGAAATCTGGCCGTTGAAGCTGTAAACAGCCCGCAGCGGTAGTACCGGGCCTCGCCCGGTAGTACCGACTGACAGGGAACGGACGGCCTGCGAAAGACTGGTCAACGCCTCCCTCCCTGCGCATCGGTAGTACCGGACCGCCTGGTCCGGTAGTGCTCCCCACCCGGTAGTACCGCGCTACTACCGGGGCTACTACCGGATTAAATTCGAGCGAGTCCAGAGAGCATTTGGAGATCCGGTACTGGGCCCGGTAGTTCCGCACGGCAGAATACACCCGGTAGTACCGGCTGACGCAATGAAGACTGCATTTCTTCCTTTTCTTGAGACAAAACCTGTGCAATATTAATTGATACAATCCTGCACACTTTTAGCACACACATTAGACATCTAAGTGTGTTGTCAACAAACATCAAAACACTTTGGGGAAGGATATGCCCTTTCAATCTCCCCCTTTTTGGTGTTTGATGACAACACACTTAGGAGAAACAAATGATTTGCAAAAGATAGACGGGGCTCTCCAAATTGTGTGTTTATTAGGAATTTGCTTTTGAATGCAAAAACACACCATATAAAATGGGCGGAGCTCCCCCTATATTTTACAAACCAAGCAAGTTCATATGGATAAACAATTATAACAACTTGCACAAATAAGCAACAATAAGCAAGTACCATACTAGATAGGTCTTATTACAATAACACAAGTCATGGCATGCTTACATCATGCATAGAGAAGTTCAAAGCAAATATCCAAATAAAGATGGAACACAAGCATAAAGATCAAACGAAGTGCAAGCTTGTGTTCCTCCCATGCAAATCCCACGACGCAACCTAAGTAGAACACATTCTCCCCCTTTGTCATCGAAATGCCAAAAAGGGAGAAGCGCGATGCTAACACGTCCCTAGGAGCATCAAGCTCCACCCGCGCCGTGGTGGGTCGAAGAGAGGAGGCCTGGAAGCGATCACCATCTGGAGGAGCATCTTCATCACTCCAGAAACCGCTTGGACACCCATTCCTCCTTTGGAGTGATTACTTCTTCAGAACCATCGGAGACTGGAATCTGCATATGCCTCATCATTGCTTTGTGTCGCTGTGCTGCCTTCTTGTGATACACATGAGCTTCATACAGACGGTCTTCCAAATCAAGTTTGAGGCAAAAGGCCCTCTTGGCCTTAATCTGCAGCTTCTTGAACCATGAAGGTTCCTCAAGGGGAGGTGCACTCCCACTAGCTCTCTCAGCTTCAGCAGCAGCCTCAGGATCAATGGGCTTGTTTTGGGAGGAGATGAGCCTTGATACGCAGTTCCTTCACCAGATGAGCACAACGGGCTGCCATCCTTCATGATATCTTCTCCATTCTTCTTGAGAGCCCACTTGCGGCGAATGAGCTTCATAATGAATGGGCCATAGATGGGGGCCCTTCTATCAATGATTGTGGACCACAAGTCATTCCACATCCAATCCATCACATCAAGCTTCTTGCCTTTGCCTTGATTTTCATAGGAGAGCTTGAGAAGGTCAAACATGTAGCCATGAACCTCATCCCAGTTTCCCACACGGGGAGCAATAGTTTCCCTATAGACGGTGGAGAATCTCAAATGGACGCACAAGATGAGCAGTTTTACCGTGGTGCCTCTTTCCATAGTGATTGGTCCTAGAACATCCTTGGAGCTGGATCGATCATTGTCATGGCATCTCCATCCACTAGCAACACTTTCACCCTTGTCTTCATAGCCTAGAACCTCTCCAAACTCCGCCAAGGTGGCAGAAAGCAAGGTGTCCTTGGTCATCCACCATAGAGTCCGGGCTTCATCATGGTCAAGTAGACGGTGGCAAAGAACTGAATAATGTAGTACTCTATGTAGGGATGGTTCTCCTTCATGATGTCAATCAGTCCAAACTCTTCACACATTGCAAGTGTCTCATCAAAATAGCCCTTGTGCTTCGAGTTTTTCATGTAAGGAAGATCAAGAGTGTGTTGGACAACCACGGAGTACTTCTTGTGGAGATAGATTTCCTTGTAGATGGCTTCTTGATCATTTGTGTAAAAGTGCGGATTCCGCACAAGAGGTGACCTCTCCTCAGCATAGGGATTCTCTTCTCTGAGCTTCTGATAGTCATCATTCTTCCATAAGTGAAGTGCTTTGCGGCTCTAGTGGGAGGACAGTGGTGGTACGAGCAGCAGCTGGAGTTTTTCCTCTTGCTTGAGTTCTGGCTGTGGCGAGCAGGCAAAACTTCCTCTTCTTCTTCCTCAATCTCATCCTCCACGAGACGTGGCTTCTTACCACCACCGGCTACCTGTGAAACAGCATATAGGTAGGGCAGGGAATAGATGAGTGCACAAGTTCACGGATTAAGGAACAAAAACTAGCCAATAGATGTAAAGAGAGGTTGAATCGAGCAAATTTGGAAAACCCGGTAGTACCGGGCTAGCCCGGTAGTACCGGCTGAGCCGATTCAAGACTGAATGGCACAAAATTGAGAGATTCAACCATACATTACACATAGAGGCTAGCTAACAAGGCCTAGGTGATCATCCATCCAACTTTAACCGTTGCCAACGGAGCTACCAATGTTTCCTCTCCATACATCTAGGTTTCAAGATTTAGAAACAAAGAATGCAAAGAACGGGGAAATACCGGAGGCCATGGAGGAGATCGACGAGGGGATCGCTCCCACGGAGCAGATCTGGCCGGAGATGGCGGAGACCGGCGGCCTAGGGCGGCGGCCGGAGCAGGGACAGAGGAGGCGGGGGGGTGGGTGTGTGCGGGTGGGGAAGAATGGGGAATAACCCCCACCCCGCCCGCACTGTATTTTGATACCCGCGATTCCCGGTAGTACCGGGGCGGACCATCCGGTACTACCGGGGCCTGAATCTTTGCGAGCAGAGAACTGCTTAGATTCAGAGCCCGGTACTACCGGATCCCACCAGGCGGTACTACCGGGGCCTCCTAAGAAACCCCAGATTTCTCTTTTTGTGTAAGGATTTTGAACTTGTGCAAGATGGAAGTTGTTTTGAGATAGAAGAAAGGCATAGGATTAGATCAACACACTGGAGATGGTACTTCATACTCAATTTGCAAGAAGCAAACACACAAAAACCAAATTGAGCATGTTTTCCATAGGAGCACTAGAAAACCAAAAAAATCCAAATGAAACCAACTCTTCACAAGGAAGAGGGCGGTGGCCGAGGCCACCATGTATGAGTATGTGGTGTGACACCGCGAAGATATATCTTGGGTCCACGGCCACTACTCGTCATTTAAGCTCACAATTCATAGAACGAATATAGAGATGCAAATGAATTCTTACTATCGGCATAATGGGGGGAGGGATAGTCCAATGGATTAGGACCGCACTCCCCCTATGTCCATGCCTACACCTAAACCAAATAGATAGTCAAGAAATAGGTGTGTATGCAAGATGGTCAAGTCAAGCTCCTAGAATCCACGATATTTAGCTCATGCCTCAAGAAGGTGAATCTTGCTTCATCAAGTGGCTTCGTGAAAATGTCGGCAAGTTGATCTTTGGTTGGAATATAGCCAAGCTCAATATCACCACGAGCAATATGATCCCGAATAAAATGATGACGAATCTCAATATGCTTCGTTCTTGAGTGTTGCACCGGATTGTGGCCAATCTTGATAGCACTTTCATTGTCACATAAAAGAGGCACTTTGTCACAATTGACACCGTATTCCTTTAAAGTTTGCCTCATCCATAACAATTGAGTGCATGCACTTGCGGCCGCCACATACTCGGCTTCGGCGGAAGATAGAGATATACAATTTTGCTTCTTAGAAGACCAACTCACCAAGGCCCTACCAAGAAATTGGCATGCCCCGGAAGTTGATTTCCTATCATCCTTGCAACCGGCCCAATCCGAATCCGTGTACCCGGCAAGAGAGAAATTAGTGCCCTTTGGGTACCACAAACCAAACCTTGGGGTATCAACCAAATATCGAAGATTCTATGACCGCCACCATGTGGCTTTCTTTAGGAGCGGCTTGATACCTTGCACACACCCCTACACTCAACACAATATCGGGTCTAGATGCACAAAGATAAAGCAAAGAACCAATCATAGAGCGATAAAGTTTTTGGCAAACATCGATACCGTCGGGGTTAAGTTCAAGATGGCATTTGGTGTCCATGGGAAACCGCTTGCCCTTAGCATTGTGCATTTGAACCTCTTGAGCATGTCTTGGGTATATTTGGTTTGAGAGATGAAAGTCCCTTCATTCAATTGCTTGATCTCAAAACCGAGAAAGAACTTCAACTCGCCCATCATAGACATCTCGAACCTATCGGTCATAAGCTTTGAAAATTCATCATTGAAAGCTTTGTTAGATGAGCCAAATATAATATCACATAAAGTTGGCATATGAAAAGCTCCCCTTTGACCCTCTTAGTAAAGAGAGTGGGATCGATTTGCCCCAATTCAAATCCACGGTCTAGCAATAGCTCTCTTAGGTGCTCATACCAAGCACGAGGTGCTTGTTTGAGACCATAGAGCGTCTTATCAAGCTTGTAGACATGGTTAGGGAATTTAGGGTCCTCGAAACCCGGTGGTTGCTTAACATATACCAACTCCTTTAAAGGACCATTTAGAAAGGCACTTTTCACATCCATTTGTTGCAATTTAAAGTTATGATGTGATGCATATGCAAGAAGGATACGGATGGACTCAAGGCGAGCCACGGGTGCATAGGTCTCTCCAAAATCAATGCCTTCAACTTGAGAGTACCCTTGTGCAACCAATCTTGCCTTGTTCCTCACAACCATTCCATGCTCATCTTGCTTGTTCTTGAATATCCACTTTGTGCCTATAACATTGCGGCAATCTTTTGGCTTCTCAACTAGATTCCACACTTTGTTGCGCTTGAAGTTATTGAGTTCATCATGCATAGCTTCTAACCAATCCGGATCTTCAAGAGCTTCAAACACTTTCTTTGGTTCCACCATGGAAATATGAGCTTGATGTTCACTAAAGTTTGCCAATTGCCTTCTTGTGGTAACACCCTTCTTGTGGTCACCAATGATGTTATCTAGATGGTGAGCCTTTAATTCAAAGTCTCTTACAATTCTTGCTTTACGACGGGCTTCGACATCTCCATTGCATCTTGGAGGTATCTCTTGATCATCTTGATCATTTGAGTCCCCGTCTTGACCGGAATGTTGACCTTGATCATCTTGAAACACATCTTCAACAAATGAAGGAGAGGGTTGATCTTGGTCATGACCTTGGCCAGCATCAACAATAGGAGAACTTGATTCTTGCATAGCAACATGGTCAACATGAGGAGGGTCTTGAACTTGTTCTTGGGAAGGTGCATCATTTGCTTCCATGATAGGCGCCGTTTCAACTTGTGATGAAGAGGCCTCCACTTGAATGGAGCTTGGACTTGCTTGAGGAGACTCGTAATGAATCTCAACGGGGCGATGGAAACCAATGCCCATTCTTCTTATAGCATCTTGAGGCTCTTCATTATCTACATCACAAACATGAAATTGCGCCACTTGGGAGCCGTCATTCTCATCGAACCTCACATCACAAGATTCTATGACTTTCCCAACGGTCTTGTCATAGACTCTATAGGTGTGAGATTCAGCACCGTACCCAACAAAAACACCCTCTAAAGCTTTAGATTCAAATTTAGACAAACGAACACTTTTGTTCTTATAGAAACACTTACAACCAAATACTCGGTAGTAGGAGACATTGGGCTTGTTGCCGGTGAGCATCTCATAAGATGTAAACTTCTTGCCAACACGAAAGAATAGCCGGTTAGATGAGTGACACGCCGTGGAGATGGCCTCGGCCCATAAGAATAGTGGAGACTTAAACTCCGCCAACATAGACCTTGCCATATCCATGAGAGTCCGGTTCTTCCTTTCGGCTACACCATTTTGTTGAGGGGTATATGCAGCGGAATATTGATGACGAATCCCCTCTTCACTAAGAAACTCATTTAAGGTGTAGTTCTTGAACTCGGAGCCATTATCACTCCTAATGACCAAAATAGGGACATTGTATTGGCGTTGAACAATATTGGAAAAGTCGATGACGGCTTGTTGGGTCTCATCCTTCGTCTTGAAGAAATAAACCCAAGTAAATCTTGAATAGTCATCAACAATCACCAAACAATATTTCTTCCCACCAAGACTAGGTTGAGGCACGGCACCAAAGAGATCAACATGAAGAAGTTCCAATATCCTCTTTGATGAAATGATGGTCTTGCTTGGATGGGGAGAATCATGCATCTTTCCTTCAACACAAGCCCTACAAAGACGATCTCTAGAAAAAGAAACATTGTCTTTTAGTCCAAGAATGTGGCCACCCTTGTGAAGACTTTGCAAAGTTCTCATGTTGACATGGGACAAGCGGCGATGCCACAACCATCCCACGTCGGCCTTTCCGAATAGGCATATTGCTTGAGTGTTGGTAGACCCCGAAAAGTCCACCACGAACAACTCATTTTCAACATACCCAACGAACATGACCTTTAGAGTCTTGCTCCTCAAGAGTACCACCATATCAATAGTAAAATGGACATCAAAATTCATCTTATTAAGTGCACGAACGGACATAAGATTGTAACCGAGGGACTCGACAAGCATGACATTTACAAGGGTGATATCCTTTGCAACTACCACCTTGCCGAGACCCGTTACCTCCGCTTTTGATTTATCACCATAGGAGACGGATGCTTGATTTATATTTGGTCCCAACTCCGTCATGATCTCTTTGCTTCCGGTCATATGACTAGTGCATCCACTATCAACCACCCATTTAGACCCACCGGAAGCATAGTCCTACAAGAAATCATTGCTTGGTTTTAGGTACGCATTTCTCAATGGGTCCTCTTTTGTTAGCAACAAGGGTCTTGGGAACCCAAATAGAGTAAGCAATGTAACCATCATAAGGACCACCACCATCGAGCAGCTGGCCCTTCCAAAAGATAAGATGCAAAACTTACTTTCTCTGTGTCGGTGCACTCACAAGTTACCAGATCTTTGTCCACTAATCGTAGCCAGTCGATTGCCGCAATTGGCTCATTTGTAGGGTGGAAGGTGTTAGGTTCAAGACTTAGGAATTTGACAAGTCTATCCTCCCGGGTTAGGGGTGGCGGTGGTTCACTTTGATTTGCCTTGATCTGAGCCATCATGGTCATCAGCTGGGTTTGTGCTGCCATCATCTGCTGCAATATTGCTTCAATGTTGTTGTTGTTCTCAGGTGCACTATGGGGAGACATCTGTGGGTTTTAGAATAGGTGAGTACAAGATAGAAAGATCTGAGGGAAATATG
Source organism: Poa pratensis (assembly GCA_947311845.1). NCBI lineage: Eukaryota > Viridiplantae > Streptophyta > Magnoliopsida > Poales > Poaceae > Poa > Poa pratensis. Next base: position 6,240,819 of record CAMZMU010000106.1, read on the forward strand.
TATACCCATACAAGCAATTTGACACAATCAACCATACATGAAAAATAAACTCACAAACTTTTGAGAAAACCAAACTAGTCGTTTTTGAATCGAAGTACACCTAGGATATGGGGAAACAATATGATAGTACTGCCATACCACAATTTGATAGATCAATACATCATCGGGATCTCGTTATTCTAATAAATAGGTGGTCTAGTCTATCTCCTTCTTGAGTGCTTCAAGTTCTTCTTCAGCTGTCTTCAAAATCTTCTAAGTGCTTGAGCTCATAATCTGATTTCTTCAATGATCTTCCATGCAGGTAGTGCTTCATGTTGAGTTGTAGCATTTCTCCATGAAGTATCAGACTTTACTCTTGGTCATCACCAAACATGTCTTCATGGATACAAAGAGGTAGGTCATCTAGAATAAGATAAAAAATTCTAGAAGGTTGATAGTAGATGAGAGTACTAGAAAGGATAAAACGAAAAGTTTTGTTTTTAGTAACCTGAATAAAAATAGATTTTAATCCTATGGTCAAACCTATTTCTATCCATGTCTAGGGTCTCGAATCTACAGGCAACACAATGCTCTGATACCATCTGTAACGCACCTGCACTTAGAAATTGGCAAGGTACCTGTGTATAGTGCAAACCCCTGGATCGATTCATTTGCACACACAGTCTAAGATGAAATATCACAACATTGTATCAATTATTACACGTGGATCCAGTACTTAGGAAAATATCCTTTACAAATTGCATAGCACGAAGCTAGCTTTGAAAGAGTAAAGCAGCGGAAATAATAATCTTCATGGAGTCCTCATCCTTTGCATGTGCCACAGGCGAAAACATGTTGGTTGCAGACTCGAAACCCTTAACGAAACTCACTCGTCGTCAGAACAATCTGCAACAAATAAAATTTTGCAACAGAGTGGGTCAGATACCATTAAAAATGGATCTGGCAAGTGACACTATGTGGACACTTAATGGAATAACTCTATAGCCTATATGCATATTTGGCTGGTGGAGTTCAAGGCTATTTTGCATAAAGCCAATTTTTGCCTAACACTTTGTAAAATATTTTCTTCAAATGTTTGAGACAATATGGCATGAAATCCATAGTCTCGTCTACCCTTGTTCACCCATCAAAATTTTACTTAAAGAAATCGAGATGTTGGGGGCCTCCGTTGACATCCTTGAACAGCTGCTTGAATTGTCCGTAACCGGGGACACGGCTAAGTACTTAGTTTTTAACTCTGCAGAGGTTGTGCACTTTCACCATTAGACCCAACAAACCCAAACTATCCTCAAGCACTCAAATTGTGCTAAGGAAAAGGAGAGAGTTGAGACGAGACTTTTCAGAAGCATATTCCCCATCCCATACCGGCTTGACCCGTTCCACCTACATCCTCTACATCTGCTTTTCAAGCCGGGAGGAGTCCACGCAACTTAATCCATCTAGCCAGAGCCCATTTGACTAATGGCTGCACGGTAAGCAACTTCACTTAGAGAAACATTGGTCCCTTTAATCCTGGGTGGCAATCCACAAGTGAATATCCCGTAGAGGTCACCCCTAGGGACAACACCCAACTCTTGCATCTTCTTTTCAAAACCAAATCCACCCAGGTGGTAAATTAACTTAGTAGATTTAAGCTTTTCAATAAAACACTTTTGCATAGCATCAATATTTCTACTAAGTTATCAATAGGATTCTAGACCCAACTAATAAAAGGAGATAGTAGTTTTAGCATAGCAATACTATCCTACACATGCATATAAAGAATTACACTAAGTCATGCATAGAAAAATACTTAGGAAATTTATGGGGGTGTGCCACTTGTCTTGGCAAACAGGAGTGCAGTGGTAGCAGTAGCAACCACCTTCGTCTCTCTTCGGAATTTCTAACAAGTCAAGCAAACCACAATTAAACATACCATCATAATTGCAACACTTAGAAAAATATGATATGCATGAGATGCAGGATGACACAATAATTATGGTATGAAAGACATGCAAACAAAATAAGGGAAAGACATAAATAACAATATCCCATTTAGCTAAGGCAAGGTCCAGGTTGAGACTAAAGTAAACTTGATAAAGCAACTTGAAAAGTTGTAAGGTTATTCTAAGTTTTCACAACTTTGGTCTTCAAATAATCTTCAACTCCTTTGTAGCTTCATTGATCTTCAATGGTTACTTAGTCTTAAACACCAAGGACTTGGTCGATGTCCAAAGTGAGACAAAATAGAAATGAAGATAAGATAGAAAGAAAGAAATATTTGGTCTTCCAAGAATCTTCTTCAGGCTTCCTTGTCGCTTGCTCCTTGGTGTGTTGACTTCATTGAAATTTGTAGACTTGATGGTTCTGCAGACTTGATAGTGTTGGCAGCATCCAGGTTGGTCTTGAATATAACTTAGTCACCATGAAGTCTAAGAGAAGAAGGAAGAAAAGAGATAAAGGAAAGAAAGACTTAGAAAATGTAGGTGATTGGTCTTCATGAACTTCTTCTTGATTTTCTTCTAAGTACTTTTACTTCTTGGAGATGCTTCTGGAGTCTTGTTTTCTTGGCTAAGTCCTTCATTGGTCTTCTAACTTCATGTTGAATTCTCCAAGGATAACAATGCAAACTTTTTCCACTAATTTCTAACTTAGTGGTTTTTGACTAGGAGGGTTAAAAGGGCTAACAAGCATCACCTCCAAAATTCTAAGGAGGAAAGTCATGTAAGAAATGCAAAATATTTCTAAGGACTAGAGATGCATGCCATGCCATGAAATTATTCTAAGTTAATGCAAGGCAAGCAAGATGTTCCAAAAATAACTAAGGACCAAAGAGGTCAAACAATAAGTCAAAACAATTTCTAAGTAAGGGTTCATAAAATAAGGTTTTTGTATTTTTCTGAGGAAAAATACTTTAAAACAATAGTTGATAAAATTTCTAAGGACAAACACTTGTCAAAAATAACACTTAGGAAAATATACTAAAACAACAAGTTTTCAAGATGCTAAATTTTTCTAACGAGAAGATTTAGCACTTTTAAGGTGTTGAAATTTTTCTAATGAAATAGTGTTGTCAAAATAATTATCAAATATTTTCTAAGGAAGAAAAATACTTTGTTTGGAGAGGCAAAATATTTCTAAGTACTTTTTGTAACTAAAGTGATCAGAATATGACTAAGTCATTTTATTAATCGAATATATGAAGAAAAATAATTTTAATCAATTTTTTATTATTAAAATAACACCTAAAAAGCATTTAATCAATATTAATTACAAAAATCATAGAAAATACTTTTACAAAAATAGTAGAGTATTCCTACGGCCATGTATTAATTAAACAAAGTTAAATCAATTGGATTTGCCCAAAAATCAATTTTTAAATTTAAGTTAAGTCAAATTTACTTAAACAACCATTTTTAAAATTGAACCAAAATAAGTTTGACAAAACATAAAACTAATTATGCCAAAAGTTTCTACGTGTCATAAGCTTTCCAGAAATATAAAGTTTGCAAAAATTGGCCGAGCCAATAAAAAGTAGTGATAGATCTAATCTACAGGGACCTATCTGCAAAACCGCCAATTAAAAAGAAAACCGAGAAATTCTTCTCCCCGCTGGCGCTGACGTGGCTTTTACTTGGCGATGACGAGGATGCTGACGAAGCGTGACTTGGCGCTGACGAAGCGTCGACGTGGCGGCCTCTGATTCGCCGATACCGATTCGTGGATGGATCTAATCCTACGCGTTCATTACGGATCGGACGGCTCTGGGTCGTTGACCAGGAACGAGCGGCGGGCCGGCCGGAGAAGCTCCGGTGGCGGTGGTTCCATTGCCGGACTTTCGCCGGAGAATGAAACAGAGAGATAGGGGAGGAGTGGGTCATACCACGGGGTGCAGGCGGGCACGGCGGAGCTGATGATGTGGTCTCAGTTGAAGGAGGAGCTGTGTGTCGTCGATGATCGCCCGCCGGAGCTGCTTCCGCGGACGGTGCTCCAAGTCGATGAAGCTCCCGTCGATCTAGAGCTCCTAAAATCCCAAAGAGAAATATTAGGAGGTGCGCCGGGATGTGGGGAAGAGATGGGGAGAAACGAGAGGTGCTGAGGGGGTCGAGGCTCACCGGAAAACACGATGGACGGCGGCGGCAATGGCGGCACGGCGGGGTTCAATACGAGCAGCCTGGGGGCGTATTGGCTAGGGTTTTTGGAGCGGAGATTGGGGTGGTTTATATGGGGGCGAGGGTACGTGATAAACACGTTTAAAACCGTCGAATTTGATCCGGATTTGGGCTAGGGTTCGAGGCGGATTTCTTGGCCAGGAGGTTGATGGTGATGACGTCATCGCTTGCGTCATCCTGCGGGGCCCGCCTGGCAGCGAGAGAGAGAAAGAGAAGCGGGCCTGGGCTGCTGTTAATCGCGCGTGCGGTAGTTAGTTAGGTGGGCTTGGCCCAGTTAGCTAGGTCTCGCCCTTTTTTTCCGGTTCCTATGCTTTTCTGTTTTATGAAATCCTTTGTAACTTTTGATTTATAAATCCAAAAGGATTCAAATCAATTCCTAAAATTTTGTAAAAGAAAACCTGTCAAAATAGTCATTCACAAACACTTTTCCACATATTTTAGAAATTTATCTTTAAATTAAGTTTAACAAAACAATTTGACACTTAATGTCAAATTTTAAAATATGTTTTAAAACAAATCAGAAGTGGCTTGAATAAAATTTAAATACCACAAATGTAAACATTTGAAAATACTTATTTCCAGTAAATACAATCAAAACACAACACATCAAACCAATAAAGTAAAAATAAGATAAATAGCATAGCTGCTATTTGTTTTTAACATTTCCTCAAATAGGTTTTTCAAGTGGAAATAATATTCCAACTTTTGAAATATCAAATGCAACAATACAAAATGCAGATGAATGCATGCATGGTTTTTCTTTTCAAAGCAAAATACATAATAGTTTTCAAAAGTTTTAAATTTTTCTGATTTTTCAACTTTTTGAAAAACTTGGGATGTTACAGATTTCTTGCTGCATATAATCCTTAGATAAAAATTCATATGAATGTCCAGAAAGTGTATAATGTTGTATGCCTACTCATAAACTCAATTGGATAAAAAAGATTCATGTTAAAAGTTCTAAGCATGCATCAAACATAATGGGACAGAATCTGTCCAGAAAAACAGCTGCAGCTAAACGTATTTTTCTACCCTACTTAACTTTGTCGGAAAATTCCGAACAAATTCATGCATACAGAGGATGAAAAGTTTCCATTACAGTTTAAATATGAGCTCATTCGGAGTTACAGAATAAGAATTAAAAATCATACAGTGCACAGATTCGTGCAGGAATAATATCTCCGAACGATATAAGCAACTTCTTCATACCAAAATGAGTAAAACTTGGCACTTTATTAAAAATTCCAGAAACTAAACTAAACAGTCTCTTGTTACAGCAAGAGGACTCAAAGAAAATCACAAATAAAAGCAACCGGGTTGCCTCCCGTAAAGCGCTTTCTTTATAGCCATATAGCTAGGCTTCTTACTTGAGGTTTATTGTGGACGAAGCTCATGAGGGAGCTTGAATGATGTGGTGTCCCTCTTCCTTGGGAAGTGTTCCATACATTTCTTGTGTGGAAACTGAAACTTCACATTCCCTTCTTTTGAATCAATGATAGCACCTGTAGTACGAAGAAAAGGTCTTCCAAGAATAATTGGACTAGAGGTTTTATTCCTCATATCCATGATTAAAAAATCAACAGGCACAAATGTCATATGTAACTCTACCAAAACATCACTTACTTTTCCTAAAGCATGTTTAATGGAATCATCAGCAAGTGCAAGTTCAGTAGAGCATTTTTCAAGATTTTTCAATTCAATTACTTCATATAGTTCTTTAGATAAAACAGAGACACTAGATCCTAGATCAAGTATAGCATGGTGTGTCTCTTTTCCAATGGTTACTAGGACTTTGGGAATTCATACATCCCCAAGATTAGGTGGTATCATAGCCTCTTGGTTATACCTAGCAATCTTTTCTTTCAAGACATGATTACCAATATAAGAACCAAAACCAGCTTGGTTAACATTAATAGAAGGATCACTTGCAATTTTTTGTAAGATAGATATTAATTCATGCAAGCTAAAATTCTCTGGTTCAAGCAATGGATCCTTTACTTCACTAAGAATTTTAACTTCTTCAACTTTCTTCTCTTTCACAACCATAATAGTTTCCTTAGCAATTCTCTCTTGCTCATGAATATGTTCCCTAGATTTATTTATAACCTCTTGACAATATTTAATTGTTTCCTCATGTTTTTGAGCTATAATGGTGTTCTTTAATGAGGAAACTTCCTTAGTGAGCTGATCTACCCTTTCAAACAAAGAGTCTTGTTTTTCAAACTTAGATATAAATTCTTTATTAAGCTCCTTTTGAGTAGATATAAATGATCTAATGGTGTTCTCCAAATCACTAGAAACATTACCACTAGTACTATATTTGTTTGGCACATATGGGGGTTTATTATAAGAGTTATAATTATTGTTACTGTGAGATCCTGGCTCAGGGCTTAACAGGATTGATAGAATACTCATATCAATAAGTTGCAACTTCTTTTCCGGAAGCTCATCTGGAAAGAACTCCGAGGTTAACGTGCTTGGCCCGGAGCACTCCAAGGATGGGTGACCGACCGGGAACTCGTTCCCGGGTGCGCACGAGTGAGGACAAAGTGCGCAGAAAAGACTAGTGTTGATCTGTGGGGCCAGTCTGGAGATCCTAGCGAGCTGCCAGGGGTGACAGGCCCGGCCCGGGGGTGGCCGGGGTGTTACAGTTACCATACCCATTATTACCATAGTTCCTAATAAAGTTGACATCAATATTTTCAGGATTATTACCAACTAGTTCTTGCAAAGGCACATTTTCAATATTTTGTTTATTAATGAAAGCAAGAATAGTATCCATTTTAAATGACAAATCATTTGTTTCTTCTATGGAGTTCACTTTCTTAGAAGGATTAGGTGCTCTATCAGTATGCCATTGACTATAGTTTTGCAAAATACTTTCCAATATGTTCTTAGCTTCTACTATAGTTTTTCCCATAAAAGCACCTCCAGCAGCGGAATCAAGAATATTTCTAGACATGTAATTCAGACCATTGTAAAAAGAGTGTAATATGGTCCATTCGTTGACCCCATGTGATGGACAAGTTCTAAGCATAAGTTTAATCATATCCCAAGCCATAGCAACATGTTCATTTTCATTTTGCCTAAAAGAAAGAATGTTGTTTATATTTTGCAAAATTTTAACAGGAGGATAGTATTTCTTAATGAAAGCTTCTTTTAAATCATCCCAAGTTTTAATGCTATCAATAGGTAATGAATGCAGCCACTCTTTAGCTTTTCCTCTAAGTGAGAAAGGAAATAACTTCAGTTTTAGAATATCACTTTCCACATTTTTAAATTTCTGCATGTCACATATTTCAACAAAATCATGAAGATGCATAGAGGCATCCTCCATAGCACTACCGCCAAATTGTTCCCTAGTTATCAAGTTCAACAAACTAGGACTTACTTCATAACTCTCAGCATTTATCTTAGGTGTAGCAATGGGCCTAGCAATAAATTGATCATTTGGAGTGTTTGTGTAATCACACAACTTAGTTCTTTCTCCCATTTTAGCAAGTTTTTATGTGTTTTTTAATTTTTATGCAAAACTAAAAATAAATATGCAAACCGAAATAACAAATGCAAGACAATGACAAAACAAGATAAATTGCTTTGAAGGTAAAGATGGATAAGATGATGCTCACGTAGGTGCAACCTCCCAAGCTTAGGTGTTAGCACAAGTTGGTGATTAAGTTGACTTGGTGAGATATCCTTGGATAAACCTTTTAGCAATGATTCTGTCGGGGGGCTGCCCCCGGGTAGGGCAAAGAGGTGGTGTTAAGAGCTGTAAAGAGCGGGCCGGATCTCTTGGGCCGAATCCCTTGGACCGGATCACTTGCGCCGGATCACTTGGGAAAGTCAGTTAGCTCTCAATCATGCTAAAGTGCAGGGAGAGACCGAAGGGGATCCGGCAGAGTCTTGCCGGATCAGAGGAAGGAATACCGGCTTAATTTAGCCGGGTTGGTCAGGAAGGATCCGGCACAAGGTAATGTCGGATAATGCACAAGGGCCAAGTAATGTCAGTAAGTTCACGGGTCCTGCAGGCCTCCTGCCCGAGGCTCAGAAGACAGCCAGGTCGAGCCAGGGGATTTCCGGGTCGCTAGGCCCTAGGCGCTGACTCGGCTAATTCGGGAAAGGGCAGTGGCCTAGGCTCCGGTGGGCTACGCTGGCTTAAGCTCAAAGAGGAAAAGATAGACCTGCCGTTGGACTGACGATGAGCTGGACTGAGTGACAGTAGCCAGAGCTTGTCCTGTTCCTCTTGTCCATGCCATTGTCATCTCCGGCCAGGGGCAGAATGGTAATCCGGTTAGTGTATAAATAGACCAGCACATCCTCCAGGGCGAGGGACGACGGAAGCAGAAGCCTCATTTCCCCCCTTTCTCCATCTTCCTCCTAGAGCTCTCACCATTGTTGCTTCATACAGCTCGAGGAGCACTTTGTACTTGTCATCATTGAGATATAAAGAGAGTAGGCTAGTGCTGCAGTAGGGGTGTTACCTCCACAAGAGGGCCCCGAAGCAGGGTACATCTTGGTGTGCTTTGGTTGTTCTTGGTTTTGCTCGTTCTTGGTTGTTCTTGCGTGTTCTTCGTTGTTCTTCATGCGTGCTTCTTGAGCGCGCACACCCTCCCCGGATCCCCCAACGTCCTAGCAAGCCCCCAACTTAAGCCATCCTATGGCATCTGCCGTGACACCACCACGACAGTTGGCGCCCACCGTGGGGCAAGCAGTGGCGTTGGCTGGGGTTTCCATCCGGACGGGTTCCGTCACCAGCTCCGGCGTACGTGTGCTGTCAGGGCTCGTCTGCAACTACGGCGGGTTCACCTTCATCAGCGACAACGCCGGCTGCTTCGCGGGAAGGCCACTCCCTGTGGATGGGTGCTTCATCCGGTTCGGCAGCTTCCCCACCTACGTCACCACCGAGCTTGTCCGCGAGTACCCGGCGCAGGTGCTCGTGGCCGAGGACCCTCCAGCAGCGGAATCAAGAATATTTCTAGACATGTAATTCAGACCATTGTAAAAAGAGTGTAATATGGTCCATTCGTTGACCCCATGTGATGGACAAGTTCTAAGCATAAGTTTAATCCTATCCCAAGCCATAGCAACATGTTCATTTTCATTTTGCCTTAAAGTAAGAATGTTGTTTCTATTTTGCAAAATTTAACAGGAGGATAGTATTTCTTAATGAAAGCTTCTTTTAAATCATCCCAAGTTTCAATGCTATCAATAGGTAATGAATGCAGCCACTCTTTAGCTTTTCCTCTAAGTGAGAAAGGAAATAACTTCAGTTTTAGAATATCACTTTCCACATTTTTAAATTTCTGCATGTCACATATTTCAACAAAATCATGAAGATGCATAGAGGCATCCTCCATAGCACTACCGCCAAATTGTTCCCTAGTTATCAAGTTCAACAAACTAGGACTTACTTCATAACTCTCAGCATTTATCTTAGGTGTAGCAATGGGCCTAGCAATAAATTGATCATTTGGAGTGTTTGTGTAATCACACAACTTAGTTCTTTCTCCCATTTTAGCAAGTTTTTATGTGTTTTTTAATTTTTTATGCAAAACTGAAAATAAATATGCAAACCGAAATAACAAATGCAAGACAATGACAAAACAAGATAAATTGCTTTGAAGGTAAAGATGGATAAGATGATGCTCACGTACGTGCAACCTCCCCAAGCTTAGGTGTTAGCACAAGTTAGTGATGAAGTTGACTTGGTGAGATATCCTTGGATAAACCTTTCAGCAATGATTCCCCGGCAACGGCGCCAGAAAACAGTCTTGATACCCAATGATGCTATTATGACGGACGCCAGAAAACAGTCTTGATGGCGTGGAGTTACCTGCGTCAAAAGAATATGGGTTAGGTTGAAACTCCAAGTGCAGAGTGTGTAGTAAGTGGAAGACGTGTTTTCCCCATGAGGGTGACTCGAGGGTTTAATATCGAACTCTCGGGGAATCAGTAGTGAAGATTTATCTTTCTTATCCTTCTTTTGGTTACCTACAAAACAAAGTAAATGTTTTGGTCCTCAACCTCACCTAGTGGTTGTCAAGCATAAGGTGTGAGAATGATATCAAGATAATATGCAATGCAAACAAGAAATAAATATGTAAGGATGGTGGTAGCAATGATAAATGATATTTTTGGGTTTTATATGATGAATGCAAGATGTAAAAGTGTTTTTGTATTTTCGGATTTTTAAATGGCAGAAAATGGAAAAGTGGTAAAAGTGGTTGGAAAGGTGTTTCTGATGATTAAAAGTGGACCGGGGTTCATGGTTTCACAAATGCACTCTCTCTTTAATAAAGTGGCAGACAATGGAACACTAGAGTTGACATATGAGATTGCAACACAACAGTTTGATGACAAGTTATAATTATATGGGCATCACGTCCTAACATAGAGACCTTTTGGTTATTAGTCTCTCTTATACTCCACCAAGATGCGAACTAAATCATAACACCTCAGTAATTAAGATAACTCAGAGTATAGCAATAAGTATCATGACATGAAGTTAAAATAAGAACATGCTAGATCTAGTCATGGAGGAAGTGGCAATGGTCACACCCACATCTCCGGTAGCATGGTATTTCTTTTTATCCCTAGTGAGGCAACAAAGTAAGGTAAAACACCCAAGTGGATCGCAGAACTTTCTCTCACGTTCACTGCACTAGCCACCCCCGTTACTCCATCTAATGCACACGTTCCCCCTCACACGCTCTCATAAACATGCTTGATCATAACAAGTAAATAAGAACGGGGTACATAATATGCATCTACTTTCATAACTGAAACAAACCATTGCAATCTCAAACATATATTAACTCATAAAAAGATCCACCACAAAGGTATTACATAGATGACCGTAATCATGTTCAGCAGCTCATACGGTACTAATTAGTGAAGCTCGAGAGAGAGAGATACATAAGTTACTTCCACAAACCCATAGTCCAGAGGTGGACTACTCCCTCTTCATCATGGAGACGGTGGAGAAGTCATTGGAGAAGATGGAGACCACGCCGGCAGCACCCCGCCGGAGTTTTCCCCCTCCAATCTGCAGCTCCAGGTCTCTGTTTCGGTGTTTCTGTGTTTCTGCGGCGCTCCTTCCAGAGAACGTCGGGGGATAATTTTTATAGGCGTTTTTTAGGTCAAAACGGAGTCGGTGGAGGAAAGATCGACGGCAACGGAGCGTCGAGGCCCAAGTTGGGGGGTCCCACGTGGCCAGGTACAGGGGCCGCGTGGGCCCAACTCTTTTGGCCCTCGGGGCTCCGCTTGTTTGCTTGCTTCGCCCCCAAGTCTTCTTCCTTCCAAATATTGACGCTCGTAAATTTGCAGGTGATTTGGACGTCGTTTGGGTCCCTGAAACATTGAAATATAGAAATAGGGTTTTCTGCCTGCGCAAGGTTAATTCCATAAAAAATAGGAAACATGTCAAATATTCTCAAAATTATTATAAAACAGTGATATAACACTTATATGATGCAAATATGACTGGAATATAAGTACAAATAATGCAAAGTTCATGTATGCATTTTAAATGCATCACCCGCGAATCCGTCGGGCTTGCCCCTTGTCACGCGCATCATCACGGGAGCGCTTTGTTCCATATCCTAGCTCGTGCGACATCATAGTTCCGCGAGCCCCCGTGCCGGGATCAGAGGTACATCCACCTCCGGGTAGGGAGGCAAGGAAGCGAGGCCTCCCGAGACGGGGAAGACGATGGACGTCGACCGGGTGCCACTCGGGAGAGGTCGCACGGCGCCCCGTTCCCTCACCGGTGGGACGGCCGAAGAGGATGGATCTCTTGCACGGCGGCCTCGCCTCGACGCTGGACTCAAACGATCCACTCTCGGTCTTTCCGGAAGTCATGCTTGCTCTTGGGCTCGGAGAAGACTGTCTCGCTAGATCTTTTGCGCCCCTACCTGGCGCGCCAGATGTCGTGTGTGAAGTCACGAACACCGGAGGTCGAGAGACCCCCTTTTAGAGATTCGGCGAGGGGCGCAAGGAGGATCTAGGAGAGCAAGTAGAAGATGCAGGAAGTAGAGCACACGAGCAGTTTAACCAGGTTCAGGCCGCTTGGAAGCGTAACACCCTACTCATGCTTGTCTGAATATATGGTGGTGATATGCGTATCCGGGCTACAAGGAAACGTTCCCGGGTACTCTCTCGCTAGGACTAGGATGATCCTCTCCAGATCTGATCTACCTAACTAGCTTGCTTTCCAAGATGATCCCTCATCTCAGGACCTGGTCCTCCTTTTATCTTAAGGGGATACCACAGTGGTCTGACCTTTCTACCTCTAGCGATGGGCTTGATTTACCAAAAAGGTGCCTCTTCACTGCCACGGTTGGGTCAGAACATGCCAAGCGATGGTCGTACTTGCCCAGCTCCACTTTGCAGACTTGCACATGACTTGTCTCCTTCGCTGCTCCTGGATACGTCCGTCCTAGGCATCGCTCGAGGCCCTTCCCGGGGGATGTTCCTAGGGCTTCTCGATGTCCACATATCGAAGAGATGATCTTCTGCGGTCCACGCGGGGAGACTTCACGGAACCCCCTGTTCCCAGGATGCGACAGAAACATAGACGATATTGAAGCTAAGTGAGACCGGCCGATGTGTATGGGTGTTGGCAGCAGATGCCGCATGTTGATGGACCATTGATTTAGGAGTGAGACCGTGAGAGTAAAAGGAAACTTCTACGTACCGTACGTACTCCATGTAGTTCGATATCATGATCGACGGCACTCATTTCCAGAGAAAAAAAAGACTCGTGCACGCGTATTTGCCGCGCGCGTTGACCAGTTCCTCGAATCTGTTAATTTCGCCCGCACTCCGTACCCTTAATTACGTTCCCCAAGGAGAAAATACTCGATACCCAACCGTTGCAGCATCCTCCCGTCTTCAAATCAAATCAAGAGCGCGCGCGGGTCGATCCATCCAAGTTAATAGCCCAAATTAAACCGCCTCGTCTCCTTCATCAACACGTAGGACGTGGCTTGCCCACCTCCCCCACGAACCAGCGGAATTCAAAGCGTGGTCAAACCCGCGAGAGCGCGCCATTATCAGAGGGGAGTTACACGGCCTCCCCTATAAAGCCACACGCCTGGAGCGCGCGCTTGCCGATCACACACACAGCCACGCACCTACGCCATTGCAGGCCGGAGCAACGAAGTAGAGAGAGCGCATTCCGGTCGATCACCGTTCGGCTTCCTCCTTCTTCCACTGCACCGCCGATCCGAGATCGTCCGGCTGGCCATGGCGGCGCTGAAGATCATCGGTTCCTCCTCCAAGCTCGTGCTCCTCCTCCCCGCGCTGGCCTTCCTCCTCGCGATCCCCGTGCTCGCGTCGGCGTCGGCGCCTGCGCCGGGCCTCGTGTTCCACGTCGGCGGCCCGCGCGGGTGGCGCGTCCCGGACGCCAACACCAGCTACGGCTGGTGGGCCATGAACAACCGCTTCCACGTCGGCGACGCGCTCTGTGAGTCCATCCACCGGCGCCGACCTCGCCCACCGTTTCTTGGATTGCATTTCGTAATGCGACTTACTAATTGGGTTTCCTTTTGATTGCACGCAGACTTCAAGTACGAGAACGACTCGGTGCTCCTCGTCGACCGGGAGGACTTCGACGCCTGCAACGCCACGGAGCCCGTCGCCAGGTCCGACGACGGCAGCACCACGGTGCCCCTCGACAGGCCGGGGTTCTTCTGCTTCATCAGCGGCCAGCCAGGCCACTGCGAGGAGGGCCAGAGGCTCATCGTGCGCGTCATGGTGCACCGGCGGAGCCCGCGCTCGCGCCCGGCCCAGCTGCCTATGCACCGGGGACGTCGCAGCCCGGCCACGGCGGCGAAGGATCCGGCAGCGGGCACGGTGGCTCCCAGCCCGGCACTTCGTCTGCCGCCGCTGCGGTTGCTGTCGGCGGTGCCGCTTTCGCGGCCGCACTTGCTGTGCTTCTGGTCTTGCTGCTTCAGTGATGAGTTCGTTGCATGTATCCATGCATAATCACCTAGCAGTTTATATAGGTCAAGTCTTATTATTTAGTCGATTCCTCTTTTTTAGAGTCCATCCAGTACTAGTAGCGTTTCGCGATATGATTGTGTCAGACATTTAAATAGTATCATTATAGCCTATATAATTCTATTGGTAATCTTATGTAATGACAGTTATTGTATTTTGTTCTTCGATGGATATGACTATTTGAGATTCTGTCTATTTTTCTTGTAATGTTTTCGTACTGGTGTGATCAATCTTTCATACGGTGAACTCGTCATATCGCGAAGTATACTTGCAGTTTTTTTCTTTGCGCGTAAGTTTCCATGCAGTTAGTGCAGAGAGAAAAAATATCACGAAATTTACATCAACAAAATATACTGCACAGCAAGGTTTCGCACAATTTGAGTTGTGGAGTTGCAAATGGAACATAGTAGTAGAAGTGTAGAACTATCATGTATTGTCAGCAGTTCTGTAGCGTGGATAGGATGAATCAGATAAAATCCCGGAAGAAAAATAGCAGTCTGCCAGTGGCATCTCAAACGTCCGAAATATCACACGTATGGGAAAATTCTATGTACATGTTGAGCGGCTATGTTTCAGCATGGTACAGTATATACAGCCATGACGAAAGAGTGTCTAATCTACCACGGCTCAGAGTTTTTGGTCCAGTAGCTCGCAGCATGTCTGCGGCGGGTCCAACCATCCTCTGCTAAAATTAGGCTTACTCGTACCCTCAGAGTAGCCACTGCATCATCCTCCAAAATCTCCAATGGACTGCTCTTTGACTGAAAAACCTGGAAGGAAATGACACAGATTTGCATTTTAGGGCTGTAATATTACAATTGCTAAACGCTGCATGCTCTTGCTCTGATCAATTACCGTGGCAGTTTGGAATTTAGTTAAGTACTGCAGACATTCTTCGTAATGGGCACAATGGTACAGAAGAGCAGCATAGTCTCTAAGTTCGCGCGGATCGTGATCCAGTAGGATGAGTCTCTCGCAAGCTGCCATGAAGATGCATCATATGATGAACTGATCAGTGACTGCTCAAAAATGCAGAACAGGAGAAAAATACAGTAGCTAAATGCCTTATTGGTCTGGAATAGAGTGAAAAAGAAACGCAGCTACCAACTGTAGCTAAATTCTTGACAGGAAAAAAGGAACGTATAAATGATGGCAATATGGATGCATAGTGAATAAGAAACAGAAAAATGTAATTCACTGGTGTGGATTATCGATGAGGCGACTAGCGTAATAAGTTAGTGGATGAATTATCCAATAGTTCCGCCAGACCTTCCTTGTGTACACACTAAATTAATAAGAATCAAGATGGAACAAAGATGTATTACCTGCTAAAGCACGCCGCATATCACCAAATCGCACATTTGTCCATACCCCACGCATCAGCCTATGTTGAGCAGCTTTAGCAGCAGCCATCTCTATGGCACTGTAAACAAATTTCACATCACTCCAGTGTCATGTGGTGCAAAACATGTACGGCGATTAACGAGAATGGCAATTCAGGCTGACCGGATTACATATAGAACAAACCTTATATTGCCATGTGGACTTGCTTGACTGTCGCCTGCATTACCAGGGCCCTGGTGGCTTGCAGCAACAGCATTCAAAAATAAGCTACTTGACTGGTTAGACTGGAACGGCCAGAACATACCCTTTAGAGTCTGTAAAATCTGCAAAATGGATTAATAGAGCCCAAATGTTATTGCGTTTCACAATTGTCAACTGTTGGAGCCTTGTAATACCACCTTAACATAAGAAAAACCAAGCATGATAATTAACATTAAGAGAAGGATCAAACTATAACAAGAGAGTCCAGACCAAGCTATTGGGATACAGTTCAAGATCCATTCACATTAAGTGATTTTTATTCCGAAAAAATGCAATCTATAATTTACATGTAAGAGTTCTGGTCCTGAGTACCATGGATCACGTGTACGTCCAGAATCATCATTTGTAGACTATCTAACTTTACCTCTTTTGGGAATACTTAATGACTCTGCAAATGTAAACTCATCTGGTAGTTGTATTGTATAATGTGTATGAAGCTAAGCAAGCAGTAAGCAGTGAATCCTGAATAGGCCTACCAATCTCTCTTGTTTATGTCTGAACAAAAAACTTTTACAGACACGTATGGAACAGAACCAAAAGTTGAGGCTAATCCAGGAATGTCGTGAGCATGATTGGTCTTAAGTTATCAAACAACATTGATAGCAATTGCATACAAAAACTGCCAAGAAGAAACTCAGCTCAAGTCTCATTATGAAACCTGAAACTAAGATGCTAGCCATTTTGCTCCTACTAGTAAAGAAGCCGGGTGAAACGATTAATCTTCAGCTAACCAATGCAAGCTAGGACTTCTTTATGTAGGATATTTTCCCAAAGAGCATTAAAATTAGGGTCTCTCTAGCGCTCAGTCGAATGAAAATTAGCTTAATTCTCATTCACATGACGTCATCAATCCCAGTTGCAAGTCAGGTTGCAACTCATGATTAGCACGAATCACGAAGCAAATCAAATGGTCCGGAGCAGTTGCAAGTCCACTTGCAACTCAGTCGAATGAGAATTAACTTAATTCTCATTCGCATGACGTCATCAAATCCCAGTTGCAAGTCAACTTATGCACGAATCACGAAGCAAATCAAATGGTCCGAATCAGTTGCAAGTGGACTTGCAACTGATGACGTAATGCGAATGAGAACTAAGCTAATTCTCATTCTATTGAGAATTAGCAAAACCGTTAAAATTACTCCCTCCGAACCGAATTTATTGTCGTGGAAAGAGACATGCGGTAGTACAAAACTGCATACAACTTGCGACACTTAAAAGGGACCAGAGGGAGTAGCAAAGTTTCAAAATTATTCTTGCATGGGACTTCCACAGCTATTTAGCAGACTAGTGATGTTTGAACATAAAACATCTGGAATGAGGATCGAAATAAGCTCACCTCAACCAAAAGTGACTTTGATGTCATAATATTTGGTTCATCGGATAACTTGGTTTTTTGTTTATCATAGCCCCTAGGGAGGCCATTGAGATCATGTGGAAAGGAGATCTCTTCATCGAAGTCTAGTAAGCCATATAACCGTAGTGTCTTCAGCATCTCTGAATATATCAACGAAAGCATTAGAGCTGATCCTGACCGGCATGTCAAAGCCTGCCAATTGAAGACAACAAAAACAACATTAGAATGGATGGATGACAGAGGGGAATCACATGAGCATATACATAGCGGGGAAGGTAGGGCCAATCATACCGAGTGAAGATATATAGCCCGCGCATCTGACATTTCGTTTGATCGTCGAAACCCCTGAATGAAAAAGTGTAACATAGTAGCACATCAGTTGATACTAGTAGTAAAACTGAATGTTAGAGCACACAATTCGGCATAATTTAATCAAGGACTTGAAATTACATAGTATTCAGAGTCTCAGTTGAAACAATCGATCCATGGCATTTATGCTGATTTAGTATACCATAATGTAACATGACGGCATCAACGGACTCTTAAATTACCTTGTAGCCGTAGAGGTAGCGGTCGAGATGATCGAAGAAGACCTCGGGAGGCGCGCCGGAGGGCGGGAGGAACCCCTCGGCGAGGAACCCGGTGGAGAGGTCGTCGAGGCGCGCGATGAAGGCGTCAACGGGGAGCGGCACGGAGGAGTGGGAGACGAGCGAGTCGTCCTCGGCGGCGATGCAGAGCGCGGTGCGCGCGAGATCGGCGCCACGGCTGATAGCGATGCTGGTCTCCGCGTTGAGCCTGGTGAGCCTCCCGATCTGCTTCGCGAACCCCGCCCTCGCCGCCCTGGCGTGCTCGGTGGCGACCCCCGCGGCGTCGAGGGAATCGTGGAGCACCATCGGCAGTCCGCTGACGTCCCCAGCGCTGGCACAGGCACGGAAGGTGTAGGAAACTCTCCCCCGTCGCCTGCCTGCGGGCAAGGGGGAGGAGGTGCCGGGGTGGCGGCCGAGACCGGAGGGCGGAGCCCACGCCGCCGCGCAACTCATGGCGCCCGCGGAGGCGAATGGGATTCGGTCGATCGAGAGGTGGCGTCGCGCGCGGTGGAGACGGTGATTCCGCCGGCGAGCTACTCAGCAGCAGCAGCGTGAGGTGAAGAGTACGAAAACAAATATCTCGGCATTTTACCGGCCTCTCTCGGGCCAACACTAACCAGAAATTTTAATTTCAGAAATGAATTTTCGGGAGATTCCTCGAAATAAAATTACTGGAGAAAAAGGCCAAATTTGGATGGAGAAAACGGAGATTCTGTAGTACGTATTCAAATATTAGAGCTACCATGTGAGGCGCAGTCCTTTCCACGTTAGTTTGGATTTCATCCAGAGCGGGAGCACATGCCTGTCCGATGCAATGCAAACCATATTTTACTCCGTCGCCACAGTTCAATTTGCCAAATGGCTTCATCCCTCACGACAGATGTCTCACGATGCTCCCTCCTTTGTAAAATATATGTTGCATATAGTTTTTGGGTAAAGAAAACTTTGCAAAGTTCAACCAAATATATGAAATACAGTACACTTGGTGTACTGCCACCAGTCGACACTCGACAGCATGCATCTGGCTCCATTAACTAAACTAAACACTAGAGACAACACAAACCTTGTTTGTGAGATATGATATTCAACGTCCCACCCAAGTACCACACTAATTCTTCATAAAATAAATTTATCAACGAAACATTATTCTTTCAAAAGTAGTCGTCTTTCCTCAGCTGCTATTTGAATCAAAGTATTTCAATGGGTGTATTACGTTTTGTGAATCCCATCCAGTTCTCGTGGCTGTTATCATATCACAGTGTAGCACCCGACAACAAAAGGCAGAATTATTTCAGCTTCACCAACTGGCCCACGTTTGATAGAAGCATAAGGATTTCTAAGTTCAATGGACTCATGTAGTGCTAGGACAAAGATCTTATGGGATTTGCTGCATATTCACGAACTACTATCACAGTTTCGGAAATTAAGCTTGCTCACAGCCACATGACTACATGTACGATACAAAGCTGTCGCAGTTCAGAAAGCAATGGGCACACAGTGCCTGAACGAAGATAGGTATGCGAGAGCTTGACATTGCTTGGGTAGTAGTACTTCAGTTCTTCTGAGCGCTGCCTTCCTCCAGCTCTTTCCTCAGCTGCAGCGAGAAATCATCGTTCACATCGTCATCATCCCAGTCGTCCTCCCATTGCTGGACAGCTTCATTACCATCTTCCTTGTCATCCCATTCTACAAAAGACAAGAAGATGAAGTTAAACCAGATGCAAAATTTCATCGCTAAGTGTACAAGATTCAATACATACACATACATGTTGCTAAATTATGTCAGAACATTACGAGGAAGTTACAGATATTTTGCACAACATAGGTAGAAAGAACTGTTACGCAGCAGAGCATGTGCAACCACAAAGCAATACACTCACGGAAGTGAGGAAGTCACTCATATCACAACCCAAAAAGATACAAGAGGTAACAAATTGATCTGTGAGCCGCAACTTCAAGGAAGTGCGATTATAAATACCCGTGGTAACTACCCAAAAAAGGAAGCCAAATTAGCAACAGAGAGTATCATACCATGTCCTAGCAAAATTCAGAAGTTCAGTTCATTTTTTTTGTAACCTGTGTGTGAACTGAACACACGATGCAACTAAGTGTACACATAGCACAAATGAAACAAACAACTACAACACTAGCATTGACCTCATGATATAACCCACTGTAAGATATTTACTTACTACTGTAAGACAAGTATACTACATACAGCAGTCCATGCGTCACATAAAAGGTCACTTACACATGAAGGACAATGGTTTCAAGTCCACAAATCTAGTTAGTAGCAACCAGCTAGGCCACTAGTCTCAGGGATGTAGGTAGTCAGGCAGCAGAAATCATATACTCCCTCCGTTCAAAAAAGTTAAAGCTCTAGGTTTGTTCCAAGTCAAATTACTTTTAAGTTTGATCCAACTTTATAGAAAAATATATCAACATCTAGGGCATCAAATTAGTTTTATCAGATTCATCACACAATATATCTTCATACTATATAGATTTGACGACGTAGATATTGACACCTTTTCCTTTAATCCGGTCAAACTTAGATTATTTTGACTTAGGACAAACCTAGAACTTGATTATTTTGGAGTGGGCGAGTAGTATATGTTTCGTAGTACTACCTTGGTGGGCATTACACATTTAAGACTACTTTTAGTTGATCGCTGCACTGACCGAAACTGACAAAACAGGCTAGGTAATATATCGGCCTTCGTGGGCTAGTCGTAAACTTAAAAACAATAAGAGTGGAACTGGAAACCTTAATTTAACCAGATAATCAGGTACAGGCACAAATCAAAATATAGGTATTGATAACAAAAGCTCAATTTAAGAATAACGATGACAGCAGTTTTGGCCATGTATACAACCATTGATTGCAAACCTAGCCTGACCATTGTTTATGTAAAAGGACACACGCGCACACAGACACACGTGCGCACACAAGCCTGCCACACACAACTGTACACATCAGAAACTAGAGTAATTCCTCTAGTTAATTCGTTTAGTATATGACTACTCTTAGGTTCAGTCAATAGGATCATTCAACAAAATAAATGTCATGTCGTCATCTGATGATCTCAATCGCCTCTTCCAATTCCAAAAGGCAAATTGGCATTTTAATATTATTCATTTATTTGTGCCTTCGACATACTATCTTCAATGACTCATTGACTCTGGACCCCCAAGGCCAGCATAGCAGCATGCACACGGGCAGCTAATCAGGTATAGGCCAGCATAGCAGCATGCATTACACCATAAAGGCCCCTTAAATATGTACACTGATACATTTCATTGTATTCTGTCTTTTCCCATTGTCCATCTACGTGAATACATTACACCACTGCAGATACTATTTCTTAATATTTACATCGCATATTAACTTATAAAATCCAGAGTTGGCCTCTCAAACACTCAATACACCAAACTACCGACATAGGATTTTATGAATTTGCAAAATAGCCTTTTGATCAATTGCTCAACAATCAACAGCAATGGATTAAATTTATAGTATCCTTTTCAATCTCCAGGGGTTAGTTATTCTAATCATGCAGCTTTTGGCAATCATGTCCACACTGAAGAAACAGGGCTACGTGAATACATTACACCACTGCAGATACTATTTCTGGATATTAATCATGTTAACTTGTAAGATCCAGAGTTGGCCTCTCAAACACTCAATACACCAAACTACCGGTAAAGGATTTTATTAATTTTTAACATAGCCTTTTGATCAATTGCTCAACAATCAACAGCAATGGGTTTATTTTATAATATCATTTCAATCTTCAGGGGTTAATCATTCTTATCAAGCAGCTTTTGGCAATCATGTCAACACTGAAGAAACAGGGACGGAAGATCAATGTTCCCATGGGAGAAGATGCCCAAACGTAATTTTGGCACTGTGGTTTAAAACCACTGCAAGACACAACTGCAGCTAAACACAGTTGTGCATGCCTAATATTTACCTTAAAAAAGAAAATCATGAAAATTGTGACAAACAACAAACACACCAAGATCATCAGAACCTCTGTTTCATGCTTAACTAAAAGGAACATAGTGCGAATTGCTCACTCAGCAAGCAGTAGCGAAGATGATACTAAGTCAGGTCAATCAGAGCACGGGATATACTAACTTAGGGCATTCCTGTCTCACACTTGCTAAAATCCACATCAGAAACAATCCAGTTCCTACTGATTTGCCCTTAATTTCACGCGAACCTCTCCTACAGGGCGTGAGAAGAGTGATACAATTGCACGGGTTTCGCATCAACCCCAAATCTACTCGCCCAAATCGACATCTCGTGTCTAATCGGCCCGTGTTCACCTAAAAATATAGCGGCGAGAGGGAGTAGCGGGGTGCATACCTTGGTCGATCTCGAACTCCTCGAACTCGTCGTCGTCCTCGAGGAGGTCCATCTTGGCGGCCTCCGCCTTGGGGTCCGCCGGTGCCGCCGCCGCCATCAACGCTGGTGTGAGTATCTACCTGCGACGCGGCGAAGCAGATCAGGGAGTCGGCGCGGAGATCCGGGTTCGTAGGGAGTGCGGAGGAAGAGGGATCAAGAACGGCACCTACCTGCTTCGCGTGGCCGGTTGCTCGTCAGGCGAAGAAACCCTAGACCTGGTGGACGGCTGCTCGTCGGGTGAGGCTGTTCTAGACGGATCGGTGGCAGTCTGGCAGGGTCGGAGTTAAAACGGAGGCGTACATGTCCATTCGACCGGCTCCGACAGGTGTTCTCGGCCCGTTGGCTCCGGGATCCGGGTCACCAACGAACTCCAGTATACCTAAAAAAAAACGAACTCTAGTATACTTCGCTAAAAAAAATGGGACTGTCTATTTGAAAGTCGATTGATTTCTAATTCGGCATCAGTCAAATTTTGCACCAGAGATAGACCTCACGTGGCACTATTAGAGCATCTCCACTCGCGGCTTGCATGTATTGGGGACGCCTCTCCGCTAGGAAAAAATTGAAACTTTTCTTAAACTCGAAATTAGACGGATTTCATTCAAACTTCGTTCAAACTAAACATAATTCATTTATACTAAACTAAACAGGTAGTCGGCGCAGCTGCATTCGAGGAAGATGCCGCCATGCACGTGTCGGTGGAGCCAAGCGCCTCGATGGCGAACTGCATGCCCTGCCACTGAGGTTCGGGCCACTCCTCATCATCATCATCCTCCTACCTTGCCTGCCAAGGTTGAGGTGTTGGCGTTGCCACTTGCGCCACGGGCTGCTCTTCCCTTGTGCGCCGAGCCTCTGATGCCTCGTACGCCAGCATGTCCCTATCCACACCTGTCACGAAGTCCTCATTGGATGAGTTGGTGAGGAGCTCGTCGTCGGAGTCGAACCACTCCGAAGACGGCGACATGGTCGCGAAGATGGGGGAAAAGTTGTGGAGTTGCCCCCGCTAATCCATCTCCACCTGCTCGTCCCAGTACGACGCTGACGGGGCGTACCGGTAGTCGTCCATCAACTCTGGCGGCATGTCGCGGATGCACATGTCGATGTAGTCGCGGCGTGCCTGGCCGATGAGGCGAGGTACCAGCGGGGACATGGACGATGTTCATCCTCCACCCCTCGGGGAGGCGGCAATCCGCCGGAACCGGCATGTTAGTGTGGATGTGCTCTTGTGCCTCCGCCTCCGTGAGTAGATCCGCCGGTGGGGGTGGCGGTGGCCGCGACGGAACATGGTGGTGTTGATCCACCTCATGGAGGAGCCCGCCTCGTGGTCGTTGCGCGCGGGGCGTACGTTGCGATGCCCAACCGCCACCGGGAGGGGGCGCCCGCTGCAACACGCTCCTCCTCCCAGCGCTCATTGCGACGCCTCACCGACTCCCCGCGGCGGATGGGTTTCGCTGTCTGCTTGGAGGTCCTGCGCATCTCATCGCTCTGGCGGCAAGACTTGGTGGTGGTGGGTGCGGTGGAGGCGCGGGGAGGAGAGCAGTGGCGCGCCACTGTATATAGTGGTCGGGGGAGCTGAGTGGGTGGGACTTAATTCCGGCCAACGCCCCCTCCCCCTCCCCTCATTAACGCTGCCGCTCGAAAAGGCGTGCTCGTGTGTATTGACGCCGCCCTGGTGCAGACGCGACCTCGCCGCATAGGCGAAACGACGGCTCTCTGCGCCTGGCTGGGAAACCGAGGCACACCGCCCGCCATGTATGAAGCTGACCGGCCGATGGCCATATTTAAGTCGATGTACGTCGCGTTCAGCTTCGTCCAGTACGCCCAAACAGCCCCCAACAGGGAGTGTGGGCTGGGCACGCCGAACGTGATATTAGCCCATGCCGGACGAAATATGGCTATTGGCACCCCGAGTGGGCGTGTTTTTTCATCCGCCACACTCAACATGGCTATTGGGAGGGCTATCAGCGCTGCGACCGGAGGTGCTCTTAGTTCAGCCAACATGTTGAGCTCCTCCCAGCGACCTGCATGATAAGTGAAAAAACACCAATAAAAAACCACTCACAGGATTTTGAACACATGGATTGAACTCGATACACGCGATTTCAGTACCTAAATTACAATGTTGATTGCCCTTATTCACATGTTCCGGAACTTGTTCTAGATAGAGAACATGCGGAAGAAAACACAAGGGAAATCGAGTCTACTTGGTTACCTTTCCTCGAACCGTATTACAGGGAACAAATTTGATTACCGACATTCATCATCCCAAAGAATTCCAAGTGCGTGAACAAGTGAGTTCAAATTTGTCATATGCCAAAAACTTAACACTCCCGGACACCAAAATTATATGTTATATATATTTAACGCCATTACTTTTGAAATGTAAAAATAATAACCGACAATACCAGAAACAAAGAATGCATAGACTGTCATTAATTAGTCAACATAAGACTTATTGAATCTGTATAATTTACAAAGTAAGTCACAAGTTTACTCACCAAACTAAAAGGTCGAAACAAACATACAAACCGGCAATGACAGAACTAGTAACAAAGAAAGGATAAAAAGGAAACAAAATATCAACTACAGCATCCTAGAAAAAAAATCAGCTACAAGGAAAAAAATCACAATCCACACAAGATTCAGTTACATAAGATGGATAAATAAATATAAGCAAGATAAACCCTCCCCCGGAAGAGTCTATAACCAACGAATAAAAAATAATTAGATACCAGAAACATCCACTGGAATGTACTTTTTCAAAATATAAAATACATGAAAACTCTAGCAATTCCTCATACATACCCTTACGTAGGCCAAAACTCAAAGCATAGATAGCAACTGAAACAAAATCATCAGCTCACTGGAAACACAATCATTTATACAAAACGCATGGCATGCATTCATAATCCACAAGGAATGCAGGTTTATCAGCTTTTCAACTTTCCCCCGCAACAAGAAAAAAAAATCAGCTGTTCAACTCACTGCAAAAACTCTACAGCGAAATGCCTCATCCAGGAAACCACAACACGTCGATGGATCTCAGAAGAGCAACACTGCAGTAACTACAACCAGTACTGTCACTACAAAAATGTTCAGCAATTGCACTGAACGTTTTCAGCACTTCTGAATCTTAGAACCGCGAGGTCAGGTTCCTCCTGTCAGGAGAGCGGATCAAGTTTTACTAGCACAAGAAACACACGATCTGCTGAGTTCTCTGAACCTATATCTATCTATCTGAATGCAATAGTAGGCGCCCAATTCTGTTGTCGCCATGTCCGACGCGGCGAAGCTTCTTAAGGGGTCACTCCCGCTCTGATCTTTCTCTACTGGGCGTTGACATCCGGGTGTCGCAGCGCAGCGCTGGCTGAATTGGCACAGCACAATGAGGAAGTTAGGCAGCAGATCAATAATCAAAATCTCAGAACTTTGCAAAACAAAAAAGACGAGTACTAAGATCAACAAGACACAAATCATGAAGACAATATAATGTGCAAAAACTAAACTTATATGTACCACCGTAGGATACAACCTGAATTGTCTTCACAAGCTCTAACAGAACATTAGTATCTTCTCCCCAAATAGCGAAATAACATGACTGAACTGATTTGATTTCTAGGTTCCATAACATCTACTAGTGGCTTACGGATGAACGAAATGAATTATTTGAATCAAGGACAGCATGCAGATACGAATATGCGACTATGAAAAAAAAATAACAACATTTCCAAGCAAATGTACAGAGACTGGAAATCCACAAGGCACATACTCTTTCCCTGAACAATCAGATTAGCACTCTGCCAAAACAAGACTCCACACATCTAAACCAACATCATTCTGCATAACCAATCATAAACTATCAATATGTATCGCTCGGCCTCTCAGCAAAGAGGATCAGAGGAAGCAGATCAACGATCTAAATCTATCAGTTTTGCTGAAATTAAAAAACTCTAACAAAACCAAGAATACAGATCATGAACAAAACCTAAGAACGATAGTGTGTGCATAAACTAGCTTCTACTTAATGTTGGAGGATAGAACCTAAAATTGTTCACAGTCTATTCAGCACAAGAGTAGGCTAAAATTAAACATATATCACCAACTTCTATGTCAGCCTGAAAGAGAGATGACTCAATAATTTTGGCTTTTATAGTTCCATAATTTCTACTAGATTTACTCAAGAAACAATGTTTATTAGCGGAAAAGTACAAATGGATGAACTGAATTATCTGAATAAAGGCAGTAGTATGAAACCAACAAGTTTTATCAAGTTTGACTGTGAACATGTGGTTTATAAGTAACCAGGTAGCCAGACCATCTTTTAGCGCTTATAATCCACAAGGCACACTGTAAATACCTATTGTTTCTGTTCAACTATTTTTACTCATTTACATACAAGACTTCAACAGTTTGAGGCATATCCCAATCCCAAGTTCTAACAGAAGCAGTTTAAGGCCTCAACAGTTTCAGTAAACTGTTTGTCAGACTAGAACAGTTTCAGTCAACTGTTTTTTCAAGCACAAGCAAATTAACATCTCATTCCAAAATATCAAGACAACCAACAACTGCACATTATGCAAAACAGATCCAATCAAGACTACCAGCATGTATTTCTTGCCAAAAGGAGATCAGTAGGGAGTTGGGGACATAGAGAGAGGCTCTCACCTGGTGTCCCGTCAATGATGACGACGATCTTGATGGTATCGCCATGGCCGTCGCGGGGTAGGTCGACGACGAGTGGGGTCAGCCTCCCGTAGCGGCCCGCTCGGACGCACATGATGAGGTCGGAGTCGGAGACGCCGACGCGGGTGGCCAGCTCGTTCCTCAGGTGGTACACGGACCTCCCCCTGAACTGGAACACGGACCAGCCCTCCTCGGTGTAGAACCCGTCGTCGCTCGCCCGCACGAACCGAATCAGCTGCCACGCGAGGTCTCCGGGGAGGTGGGCCTGAATTTGAGTCACAAAGAACCACAGTTATGTCCAGGAGATCAAAGAAGCGGGGTAGTAATCAGAATTTTGTGATATAAGTAAAACACAAATGCAATCAAGAATTGGAAATCCAGAGGTGGAAACCAAGAACGTACTGCTCCCAAGAAGTGCAAAGTTAGCCAGAACAGAACCACGAGTTGCTGAATGAAATTGACACATTGAGTAGTAGTCCACGAAGTTAAACTTGGATGAAGATTAAGGACAAAACCAAGAAACGATTTCGCGCAATTGATAGGATCCGCCGAAAGCAATTGGAGAAGAATCCAGAAGCGGGCATGGCGAACTCACCCTGACCGGACCTGGAAGGGCAGGCATGCCCTGTCTGGCGGGGATGGGCTCCACCACCCACTGCATCATGGTGCTGACGTTCTGGGTGTATTCGACGCTGACGCGTTTGTTCCAGCGGAGGTACTTCCCGTTGGCGCGGAGGTAGCGGTAGCTGTCGGCGGCGACGTGGCGGAGCAGGATGTGATCCCCAGACCCCATCCCGACGGCCTGCGCCTGCCACCTGATGGCCTCCGACTGCCGCTGGTCGTAGTTTTGCAGGGCGACGCGGAAGCCGCGGCAGCCGCGCGGCGCCGAGGCGTCGGTGGTGGAGAGGTAGCGGCCGTAGGCGGCGCTGTGGAGGAGCACGTACGGGGTGTCGTCGTCGTCGGCGTGGTAGAAGTGCACCGCCCACACCGCGTTCAGCGACGCGTGGGGCTTGTGGAGGGAGACGCCCTCCCCGTCGTCGTCGGCGTGGAGGTAGGTGCCGAGGGCGCGGCTCCGCAGCCGCACATGGTGCCCGTCGTAGAACTGGTCCATCGGTCGCTGCCGCTGGACTGCTGGACAGAGAAGCCGAGAGGGAGAGGTGGGGGTGATGGGTTCTTGGTTTCTTGGAGCTCTGGCGAGGGGGAGAACCGGAGAAGAGGAGAGGCACGGCGCAGTTGGTTGAGACGGTTACCTTCGGGCGGCAAGGCGAGTATTTCAGGGTGGTCGGCACGCCATCGCCGTCCTCGCCTTGGGCACCAGGTGCTTATGGGCCGTTTTCTCCCAGCCCATAAGCCCAAGAGCGGGCTTTCACCTCTACGAGCCTTCCTACTCCGGAGCCAAAGGCCCACACGAGTTGCCTTCTCTCCCGACTTCCCAACAGACGCGCGGCGGCGCCACCTCCTTCCCTTCCCCGGCGAGCCTTTCCTTACCCAGCACCGGCGCGGCGGCGCCTCTCCTTCTCCAGCACCGGCGCGCCGGCGCGGCGACGAGACGGCCGGTGGAATTCCTCCGTCTCCTTGTTCGGCTGCCCCGGCGTGCCGCACGTACGCTGCCACGCCCGCCCGGCACCAGCGGGCCTGCGGCGAGGGGCGAGCGAAGCACCATCAGATCCAGCGGGACCTGGTGTGGCTTGCTTCTAGAAAGTGCTGGTCTACCGTCAGATCCACCTGGTGTGGTTGTTTTGCTGCTGTGCGTGGCCTGTGCTCGCTTGTTGGAATGGCTGTGTGTGGTGTAGACTTGTAGACGGTGTAGTCACTGTACCGGTTTGTGCCGGTACACATGTTTCATTGAAAAAGCAGTGCATTTGGTAGCTGGAAACTGAATTCCCGATGCATGTCATACATCCAATTCAACATGTGACCTGAAGCTTTAAGGCTCTATTTGTTGAGTTTTTTTTAGAGATTGGTGGGGATTATCCCGGTCAAACCCACAAATCACCACATATCTCAAAACATCGTTTGTTTCTAATGTACTAGGTAATCTGCCAGTGCGTTGCAACGGGGGCATAAATATTCTAGTGAATCAACACTAATTATGTCAAACATTTAATTTTAGAATTCTCATACACATCAAGTGTCATTGTCAAATATATAATGCCCGTGTGTTTCCATGGTCCATGTATATAGGAAAGATGGCCACTAATATTTTCATTTCACATGACTCGGACATCATATGCATAGAAAACAATGACCTAGCAAATAATCTCTTATTAACTAATTTGATATTGAACTCAACATAAGTACAATATCAGAATACATTATATTCAGTTCCACGTTTGTATATCGGACACGTTTTATCTTATTCAGGTCTGACTAATACAATATGAAAATCTATGCTCGATTTATAATAATGACAACTTATGTTAACGAAGCAAATCAATAATCAAATACTAAGACTGAAGATGTTACATCGCCAAGTTTTCATCTATCTCCACTTATGCACCCAAGACATGCAACTCGAACAATCTTTTGTATTAACCTTGTTCTATCTCTGTCCCATTTGCACCATGTAATAACAGGAGCTTAATAACACAATCTTCCCAGTCAATACCATTACATACGTCTACTTTCCTTCTCTGCGCCTACTTTCCTCCTCTTCTTCCCACAGTCCAGAGCATTTGAAATCTTTGTCAGATGGTCTCGGTACATGATATGATTCCTGCCATCTCGTGCTTTAGCCCTTGCCTTTTTTCCTAATATCCTTTTGTGGTGGACAGACGTCTTCCTATCCAAGAGCAGACATGATTGCATTTGCCGGATATTACAAACACATATATGAAAATCTTTGGAAAAATAAGATCGAGTAACTTACCTAAATTAATCTTGCTCAAATCCACATTATTTTAGGTGAAGGAAGAGAGAACATTAGTCGTCCAACACGAAGACACCAACATGGCTGAATATTTATCGAAGAAGCAACCAGCTGAAAATTTACAGACGTAAAAAAATAGCTGTATTAAACAAACTGTACTACGCTGTGAAACAAGCATGGCCATAAACTACAACATGAAGACTAACATTCCGAAAGTATGGACTGATCCAAGGTATTTGCATAGTGAAGAGGCATCATACAGATTTTGAAGAGGTTTGAGAAGATTAAGTAGGACGAGTCTATATGTGCAACTGAGTTGCCTGTATGTTTAAACTGGAATCAAAGAGTGAAATCAATTACCATGGTCAATGTGCTACTGAGTGGACTATATGTTTAAACTGGCAGAAAAAAATGGAGAAATAAAATCTGATTTGAACACAAACTTGATAGATGCCCAAACCATAATTAAGCAAATCATTGAAGATCTTCACCCAGTCCATGCCCCAAAACCCACATGCATGAGAAATGAGACAATGTAGCTAACAACAGGATGGTACTAATTGAAAATCAATCTTCATATTATCCAAGAAGTTCAAAACAAAGAGTTATATTTTTTTTTGTGTTCTGGAAGGTGGTCAACATGGACTACTGTAGTACTGTTCAGATACAAAAACTCGATAATACCTCCAGGTATAGACAACGGCAATTGAAAAGGGAGTACCTGTATCCTAGAATGTGGTTCTCCAGTGA
This sequence comes from Poa pratensis, assembly GCA_947311845.1. NCBI lineage: Eukaryota > Viridiplantae > Streptophyta > Magnoliopsida > Poales > Poaceae > Poa > Poa pratensis. The sequence continues at coordinate 6,271,231 of CAMZMU010000106.1, forward strand.
ACTATTTTGCCTAGACACAAGGAAGGACGATATTAGAAGATTAAAAAAAATCAGTTAAGTGTTGTAGATAATACTTGCAGACAGTTAGCTATGTCGTTTGGACTGAAAAAAATTGTGATGTTCAAATACGTTGTTCCCTCATTGTTTACTTTCTTGTGTTCCCACTATTTTGTAATACATGGTAGCGAGGAAAGACAATGGTCATTCCACAAACAGCAAAAATATTCAATGCACATGCACCTTTGTTGCACGTTCAACAGGCTTGAAGCTGTTAGGTTGATCTCCGACGGTGCGGTACCAACGGCAGCACCGGACCCTTATCCATGCGCCCTGATCGGGGCCGCCCAACCGATCAATGGTTGGTGGGCCCCTGTGGCTGCGCTATAAAGAAAGGTGGGGGGCCGGCAGCACGTCTTACGAGGTTCGTCGTGCGCCATCACCCCACCGACATACCCGACCCGATCTAGGTCTAGCGCATAGTCACGGGAAGCTCCGCCACCGCCGCCACTCCCTGACATCGTCGGCCACATCCACCATGGCCGCCGCACCGGGATCATCTGCTCAAGGAGAGGGTGAACATCCTCCTCCTCCATCCCACTGTTTCTACACGCATTGATCTACCCTAGTCGATCCTTCTGGATATAACATTGGTATCAGAGTCAGAGGGTTCTAGATCTCGTGTAGAAAAGAAAAAACAAGCAAAGGAAAGGGAAATTCAAAAAGGGCAAAAAGAACTCACCAGATTCGCCTTCGGGCTCACCGGCAAAGAGCGCCGTCGTCACGGCCGCGCCATTCCTCTCGATCTCGATGCGCATCGGCAAGCCGAGGCATCGAGAAGAAGAAATAGCCCCTCCGTGGGCAAAAGAAAAGAGCACCGCGGCCTAACCGCTCGACGGAGGCGCGCTCACCGCAAGGGGAACGCGCGACCGGCGAGGGGGAAGGCAACGGCGCCGCCACAGCACGTAAGCTCGTCGCGAGGATGCGGTCGTCGCCGGAGTGCGCTCGCGAAACCCTAACCCTAACCCTACCCTAGCGCGTGCGGGGGGAAGGAGAGAAGGCGCACGCGACCGTCGCCGACCGCCGGCTGATGCATGTAAAATGCATACATGAACTTTACATTTTATTACATGTTATTCCATGTTATTTGCATCATATAAGGGTTATATTCATGATTTATATTGAGTTTTGGGGATAATTAACAACTTCCCCATTTTTCTGGAATTAACCCTGCGCTGTCAGAAAACCCCTTTTTTATATTTTGATGTTTCAGGGACCCAAACGACGTCCAAATGACCTGAGATTTTACGGGGATCACTTTTTTGGAAGGAACGAAACGTAGGCGCAAAGGAATCGAAAAAACGGAGACCAGAAGGCCAAAAGGGGTGGTCCCACGCGGCCAGATTCCCTGACCGCGTGGGACCCACCAAACTGGCCCTCGGGCCTCCGCTGCCGTCGATCTTTCTTCCTGAAGCTTCGTCTTGACCTAAAAAGACTATATATAGACCCCCCCCCCCCCCGGGCTTTCGCGAAGGAGAGCGCCGCCGAAACACAGAAACCACGAAACAGAGATCTGGAGCTGAAGATTGGGGGGAAAACTCTGGCGGGGCATTGCCGGTGTGGTCTCCTTCCCCTCCAACAACATCTCCACCGACACCATGATGAAGAGGGAGTAGTCCACCCTGGACTATGGGTTTGTGGAAGTAACTTATGTATCTCTCCTCTCTATGAGCTTCACTAATTAGTACCGTATGAGCTGCTGAACATGATTACGGTCATCTATGTAATTCCTTTGTGGTGGATCTTTATTATGAGTTAATATATGTTTGAGATTGCAATGGTTTTGTTTCAGTTATGAAAGTAGATGCATATTATGTACCCCGTTCTTATTTACTTGTCATGATCAAGCATGTTTATGAGAGCATGTGAGGGGGAACGTGTGCATTAGTTGGAGTAACGGGGGGTGGCTAGTGCAGTGAACGTGAGAGAAAGTTCTGCGAACCACTTGGGTTTTCTACCTTACTTTGTTGCCTCACTAGGGATAAACAAAAATACCATGCTACCGGAGAGTGGATGTGACCTTGGCCACTACCTCCATGACTAGATCTAGCATGTTCTTATTTTAACTTCATGTCATTGAACTTATTGCTATGCTCTGATTTATCTTAATTACTAAGGTGTTATGATTTAGTTCGCATCTTGGTGGAGCATAAGAGAGAGAACAACTTATACTTGAGATCTCTATGTTAGGACGTGATGCTCATATTATTAATAACTTGCCAAACCATGTCTTGCCATCTTACATGTTAATTTTAGTGTTCCATTGTCTACCACGTTATCAAGAGAGAGTGCATTTGTGAAACCATGAATCCCGGTCCATTTTTAATCATAAGAAACACCTTTCCAACACTTTTATCACCACTTTTGTTTGCTGCCATTATTAAATCCGAAAATACAAAAACACTTTTACATCTTGCATTCATCATAAAAAACCCAAAAATATCATTTATCATTACTACCATCATCCTTGCATATTTATTTTACCATCATTGCATATTTACTACTGTTTGCATATTTATTTTATTATCATTCTCACACCTTGTGCTTGACAACCACTTGGTGAGGTTGAGGGCACAAAACAATTTATTTTGTTGCAGGTTCTCAAGAGAAGGATAAGGAGATAACACCTGAAATACTGGTTCCCCGAGAGTTCGATATTAAACCCTCGTGTCACCCCTCGTGGGGAAAACTGTCTTCCACTACTACATACACTCTGCACTTGGAGTCTCAACCTAACCCATTTACTTTTCATGCAGGTAACCACACGAAGGGCCGTCAAGACCGTTTTCTGGCGCCGTTGTGGGGTAACTACGTGAAGGGCCATCACCGGCCACCGCCGTGCCAGCGCCGCGGGGAGTTCTTTCCTCCACGGGCGGCCGCCGGTGCGTGGAGCAAGAGCGAGAGGCAGAGGCGCGGGGGGGGGGGGGAATGAGTCTAGGGTTTGACCGGGTATGTGCGCAGCTGGTTTTGATCCAGCGACTAGCGCGGACAGCCGTCTGATCAAATGGACGGCCAGGATCGCCCGGTGGCAAACCCTAGCTCGCCACGGGCCATTTTGGGCCAAAAGGAGAAAGGCCGTGGGCCGTGTGGACCGTGTCCGTGACGCTCAGGCGGCAAATAGTGAAAAGGCCGTGGGCCGCGTAAGCGTCGCCGCGGGCGGCAGATAACCACGGGCCGCACAGCACAGTTTTTTCAGAGTTTTATTTGTTCATTGTTCAATTTATGTTTTGAGCATTTTTATTCAGTTTGTTTCATATTCAAAATTGCCCAACGAAAGTTTTGTTTAGGAAACAGAAAAGTTACAGAAATACTTCTGAAAAGTATAAAGTTTCATGAATTTTTTATTCATGTTTTCCGCTGCAAAATAAATAAAAGTGCTCTTTTTAAAAGGTAAAATAGAACTAAAGTGACAATTAAATTTTAAGAGTATATTAAAGTGATTGAAATTATGATTCTGTTATTTTATGACCAATGTTGTTAATAACATAATCATGATTTATTGTTGTTATATGTGCATTTATTTCTATTTTCTGCCCAACGGTGATATAGATTTAATTGCATAAACAGTTGTATGTTTTAGTTTTGACCAACGTTGGATTATTGCATGCAATTGTTGTTTTGTTCTCACCTCGATGTGATTTTTTCAGGAGGGTGCTACTTGATGAGCTGCATCAAGGATGTTCCAACCCTCAGAGGTGACAACTACTCCGAATGGAGAAAGAAAGTTGATATGGCCTTTGTTTGTGTCGAGGTGGACTGGGTTGTGGACACTCCACAGCCGGTCAAACCTACAGAGCCAGTCAGAGATGACAAAGATGATGATGCTGCTTGGGAGAAAAAGAAGAGGGACTATGCTCCATTGGAGATGTCGTATACCCTCGAAAACAAAAAGTGGCTTACTGCCAATAAAAAGTGCATGACTTTCATAAAGAACACAATTGAGGTCGCTATCGTGGGCTCAATTGCAGAGTGTGCTTCCGTAAGGGAGTTTCTTGAAAAGATAAAGAGCCAGTTCACTGGTTCTTCAAAGGTATATGCTACCCAGCTGCTAAAGCAGCTGGTGACAGAAAAGTACACAGGAGGTGGACATGGCATAAGAGAGCACATTCTGAGGATGTCCAACATGGAAGCTAAGCTTAAGCCCATGGACGATGATTTGGAGCTCAAGCCTACGCTCCTTGTTCACCTAGTTATGGCTTCACTGCCAAGTCAGTTTGACACTTTTGTTGTCAACTACAACATGTCGCCTGAAAAATGGGACATTGAAAAGACAATAGCCATGTGTGTGCAAGAAGAGGAAAGACTTAAAGCTTCACATGGTGGTTCACTGAACTATGTGAAGGATAACAAGAAAAAGAACTACAATCAAAGTATCAATGGTTCCCCTTCAAAGCCACATGGAAAAGCTCCCACGCATTATCATCGTCAGCAGAAGTCTCTTCCAGTGGACAAAAATACATGTCTCCACTGTAAGAAGACTGGGCACTACAAGAAAGATTGCCCTGATTGGTTAAAGTCAATAATGGCAAAGAAAGGTAACAACATTGTTTCCTTTGTAAATGAATCCTTGTATACATAGTTTTCGAAATCTACTTGGTGGATTGACTCAGGTGCAACTGTTCATGTTGCAAATTCATTACAGGGATTCCATTCGACGCGGACTACGCAAAGAAGCGAAAGATGCATTGAAGTTGTAAATGGAGTCCAAGCAGACGTTGAAGCTGTCGGCGACATCTCCCTGGAGTTAGCTGATGGATTCACGATTCTGCTTAGAGATGTTTTATATGTTCCTTCGTTACACAGAAACTTGATTAGTGTTTCACGTTTGGACAAAGATAATTATGAATGTTATTTTGGACATGGCAAGTGTGCCATATGGTGTAATAATACTCATGTGGGTGTTGATTTACTTCACAATGAGCTTTATTATTATCCTTACGTGAAAAAGTGTATTCTGTGTGTAAAGTGAATGAGCATGTTTCCGCGTCGGATAAAGATCAAAAGAAAAGAAAGAGAACTCATGACTCATCGAAATTATGGCACTGTCGTTTGGGCCATATTTCGAGGGGGAGAATAGAAAGTCTAGTTAAAAATGAAATTCTTCCTCCATTAGAGTTCTCATATTTAGAACAATGCATAGATTGCATTAAAGGAAAGTATGTAAAACAAATAAAAAATGGTGCAAACCGAAGTACAGCAACACTAGAAATCATTCACACTGACATTTGTGGACCATTTCCAGTGAAAAGTGTGGATGGCTATGACTCGTTTATAACATTCACAGATGATTACTCCCGATATGGTTATATTTATCCAATCAAAGAAAAAGTCTGAAGCATTGGATAAGTTTAAGATATTCAAAGCTGAAGTTGAAAATCAGCATGATAAAAGAATAAAGATAGTGAGATCTGACCGTGGGGGGGGGGGGGAGTACTATGGTCGGCACACTCCATATGGCCAAGTCCCTAGACCTTTTGCGAGGTTCTTACAGGAGACTGGCATAGTGGCCCAGTATACAATGCCGGGCGACCCTCAGCAAAATGGAGTAGCTGAAAGGTGTAACCGTACACTTATGGATATGGTGCGCAGCATGATGAGTTACTCCACCTTGCCATTGGGATTGTGGATGGAGGCGCTTAAAACCGCCATTCACATTCTCAATAGAGTACCAAGCAAGTCGGTGCCCAAAACACCATACGAGTTGTGGACAGGAAGAGTACCCTCCCTACAACACTTCAGGGTGTGGGGGAGCCCAGCCGAGGCAAAATTATTTAATCCAAATATTGCAAAGTTAGATCCCAAAACAGTCAGTTGCCACTTCATTGGCTATCCTGAAAATCAAAAGGTTTTCGTTTCTACTGTCCAGATAGATACACAAAGTTTGTAGAAACGAGACATGCAGTCTTCTTAGAGGACGAAATGATGAGGGGGAGCATGGTAGTTCGGAAAATTGATCTTGAGGAGAAGAGGGCGTGTGCACCTTTTCCGATGATTCAGGAGCCATTTTTCACACTACCTGTTATACCTGCACCGACAATTCCTGAGATTGAGGTGCAAGCACATGTTATAACTCCACCCATCACAACTGTGGGTGAAGATCCAGAACCTGTCCGTCAGGAGCCGACTGAACCCATTGTTGAGCATGAAAGGGAGGTGCAGCAGCCACTTCCAGAAAATGAGGCCCTTAGAAGGTCTAAAAGAGCTAAAAGATCAGCTATTTCTGATGATTATAAAGTTTACAATACAGAATTAGTTCATATGGAAAGTGATCCCACTTCATATGAAGAAGCCATGAGAAGCCCTCACTCATCGAAGTGGGTGGAGGCAATGGAAGAAGAGATGAAATCGATGAGTTCCAACGATGTTTGGGACTTAGAAGATATTCCTAAAGGAGTCAAAACAGTAGGCTGCAAATGGGTATACAAAACTAAGTATGACTCAAAAGGAAATGTAGAAAAGTATAAAGCACGACTTGTGGCAAAAGGATTTACACAAAGAGAAGGGGTAGATTACAATGAGACATTTTCTCCAGTCTCATGTAAGGATTCCTTCAGAATCATAATGGCACTAGTTGCACATTTTGATTTAGAGCTACATCAAATGGATGTAAAGACGACATTTCTAAACGGAGATTTAAAAGAAAATGTCTACATGAAACAACCCAAGGGTTTTATCATGGAAGGCAAGGAAGATATGGGATGCCGCTTGAAGAAATCCATTTATGGATTAAAGCAAGGCTCTAGACAGTGGTATCTAAAGTTTAATGAGACAATTAAAAGTTTTGGATTTAAAGAGAATGTTGAGGATAACTGCATTTATGCAAAGTTTAAAAATGGGAAATATATTTTCTAATCTTGTATGTGGATGATATCTTGCTTGCTAGCAGTGATGTTAGTCTGCTACAAGAAACAAAGAAGTACTTATCCTCAAATTTTGATATGAAATATCCTTGTGAAGCATCATATGTTTTGGGCATAGAAATTCACCGAGATAGGAAAAATGGAGTTTTAGGACTATCGTAGAAGGCATATTTTGAAAAAGTTCTTAAAAGTATAATATGCATAAGTGTAGTGCCACACCTGCACCTATAGTCAAGGGCGACAGTTTTGGGAAATTCCAATGTCCCAAGAACCTGTACGAGCTCGATAAAATGAAAGGAATACCATATGCTTCGTCTGTTGGAAGCTTACAGTATGCACAAGTGTGCACTCGCCCTGACTTAGCTTTTATCACCGGGGTACTCGGTAGATATCAAGATAATCCAGGCATAGAGCACTGGACGATGGCAAAGAAAGCATTGCGCTATGTGCAAGGCACAAAGGACCTCATGCTAACATACAGAAGATCTGATTCCCTAGAGATAAGAGGGTATTCAGACGCAGATTTTGCGGGAGACAGAGATGATAGAAAATCCACGTCAGGATACGTGTTCACTCTCGCTGGAGGGGCTATTTCGTGGAGAAGCTCCAAATAGTCAATAGTTGCATCATCCACGATGTATGCAGAATTTATAGCAGCTTATGAGGCCACAGGGCAGGTGATATGGTTAAAGAAATTTATACCCGACTTGAAAGTGGTAGATTGTATTGACAAACCACTAAAGATGTACTGTGACAACCAGCCCGCAGTATTCTATGCTCACAACAACAAGTCGAGTAATGCTACCAAACCAATAGAGATAAAGTATTATGTTGTGAAAGATAAAATCCAGGATCAAACTATAAGTCTCGGGCATATAAGGACAAAGGATATGCTTGCGGATCCGCTTACGAAAGGCTTACCACCCAGCGTGTTCATGGAACACGTAGCCGGCATGGGTTTAATGGAAAGCCTATGATTCCTGGATCATAAGAGGCCCAAAAGGAACAAAAATTATTTCAAAACAGAGAGGTATATTGTAGCTGTCTGATTCTATCGGCAATTGAGCTGTGACGATGAAACATGCTCTATGTTCTTATCTGCGATGAAACGAGTAAAGTATAAAGTACATGTTCAAAAGTAAAAGTTGAGATCAAGGGGTGACATGGTATGCCTATTGGGTACCCTACCGTGAGGGTACCTGGTGCACGTATCGACTAGGCCCAACTATCAGAGCCTACATGAAACCCATGAAGGGAGGCCCAACAAGATGGAGTATCCTCCAAGCTGGCGAAGCCATAGTCGGTTTAGAGTTTCTTTACTTGTAAATCGAGTCGGTTACGAACACCCGAGACCCAGCCTACTATTTAAGGACTGGGAGGGCCATCGAACCAGACCACGTACTTTCAGAGCCACCAAAACCCTAGCGAGATCGACATCTCGCCGGGACCCTTGTAACCATCATATTCACAAAGCAATAACAGACAGGCAGGACGTAGGGGTGTTACCTCCACACGAGGGCCCTGAACCTAGGTAAAATCTTTGCCCTGCTTGTCAGCCGACGATACTTCCAGCTCTACCACGTTCTCTCCCCCATATTCATAACCTAGGGACCTTAACCATGGGTCTTGATGAGTCTACCCCTCGTCAGGGGGAGAATGTTAGATTGATCTCCAACGGTGCGGCACCAACGGCAGCACCGGACCCTTATCCATGCGCCCTGATCGGGGGCGCCCAACCGATCAATGGTTGGTGGGCCCCTGTGGCTGCGCTATAAAGACAGGTGGGTGGCCGGCAGCACGTCTTACGAGGTTTGTCGTGCGCCATCACCCCACCAACATACCCGACCCAATCTAGGTCTAGCGCATAGTCACGGGAAGCTCCGCCACCGCCGCCACTCCCTGACATCGTCGGCCACATCCACCATGGCCGCCGCACCGGGATCATCTGCTCAAGGAGAAGGTGAACATCCTCCTCCTCCATCCCACTGTTTCTACACGCATTGATCTACCCTAGTCGATCCTTCTGGATATAACATAAGCAACTTCCTTCGTTGTAGTGTTTGAACGACCCACTGCCCTACCTCCCCCTCATCAATTCATGCATACAACTTTAAATGTATAGCAGATTCCACAACACAAGATAAGATAAAACAAAAATCTGCGCGTCCATTTCAAAATGCCAAACTCTGCTTATAGCGACAGTCATTCTCATGCTCTGTTTTTTTCCACCGCTCAATTGAAATATTCTGCATCGCATGCATCTCGTGCTCGCCCAGCCCAGTGGTCCTTAATCCCCAAACAAGCAAATGCAGCAAGCTCAACTGGTAGCATACCTGCCACCATAAAAATTAATGGATTGCGCCCGTGTCTGAGCATAGCTAGAATCTAGCACGGCTAGACAGCCGAGCAGGTGAGCATACGTGTCCAACTGTTGGGCAAATCCGGTGCTGCACGCATCAAAGCAAGCATACGGGATCACCACAATCATTGTAAAGGAAAACGAGTCCATGGATCCGTGGTGGCTCCTCGCCTGTCGGAAGATGCCGTCGGAGTTGAGCGGGCTCTCCTTGGCACGAGCAGTAGGTCAAAGAAGGCAGGGGCAGCTCCGGGTGGACGCCGGCAACTGCAGCTCTGGGCGGGCGTCCAGAAACGGTGAGGTCCTCCTACCAGCCGCGGGCGGCACCGAGGGCCACCGTCACACCGTCTTGATCGTACTCGCATCGTCGTCGAGGGATGAGGCGATCGCCGGCGAGGTCCTCTCGGTTGACAAGAGGAGGGTCACCGGGGAGGCGGCCATGACGAAGGTGAGTGGTCCGATCTGCGGGGAGTTGGCGGCGACACATCTGGATCGGGAGCTCGGGAAGAAAGGCGGTTGAAGGAGAGAGGGTTAGGTGGGTGGTGGTTGAGGCGGTCGTTGGTGAGGCCAGCGTGGCCGGCGAGGCTGCGCCGGTGGCATGCCAGGGCCGGTCTGGTGTGGATGGCACCGGAAGGGAAAGGGCGTCGCGCTGGGTCGGGAGCACAAGAGAGAGAGAGACTGCGGCTGTGAGAAAACCACGAAAAAATGGCCAAAAATAATCGGTGGAGAAAAAACCGGTGCGGAGAGGGAGTTGGACGATGTGGATGACGTAATGGGCAGAATGTGGAACCAAATTCTTCTTTTAGGTAGGAGGAAGAGAAGAGAAGAGATTGGACAGGTTTTATCTCCACCTTTCTCCACAAATCACCAAACTCTAGTTCATTTTTCTCAATCCCCTAACGGATCCAATACACTACTCCTACCTAGTGGATTGGATCCCCAATCCCCCAAGGGATTGGGTGAAGTTTGGTGTTTCACCCAATCCACTAGAGGATTATCCCCACCAATCCCCTAAAATATCCTAGTAACAAACAAGGCCTAAGCGGGTCCAAGAGTTAGGCCCTGTCTCTCAAAAATGCATCCTGAATTTATACATCGCAGTGGTTCCTGAACATGCACGGGACAACAATAAGAATCTTTATTGGCTTGTGATGCGTGCATTTTATATCATCATTTATATAACTTTTAGTATCATACTAGAATGTTATTTGCATGATTATATGATTGTTTCTACATGTTTTAGATGATTTTGGGGACTTTCATACAAAGTCCCTATTTTTGGTATTTAATTTCTGGGAGGCAGAAAACCTCCTTTTTCTTGTCTTTAATGTTTCAGGAGCTACAGGACCTCAAATAATAAAAGGAAAAATACTGCGTCAGTTTTTCATCGGGAGAAAGGCAGAGGGAAGAAGACCGAAGAGAGGAGAGCCACGAGGGCCAAATGGGGGTGGCCCACGCGGCCCATGTACCTGGCCGCGTGGGACCCACCAAAAGGTGCCTCGGGCACCTCCTCGCCTGGGGCTTTTTAGCACGCCTTCGTCTCGCCCGAAAAGTAACGCCCTAATTTTTCCAAGTCCATCCGAGGTCGCGGCGGCGGCGAAACTCCTGATCCCTTCCGAGGGGGGTCAGATCCTGCTGCTCCGGAACTCCGGAGAAGGGGGAAATCATCGTCATCGTCATCACCTCTCCTCCTTGGCGTGGGAGGAGGCCTCTACATCATCACCCCCATCAAGACCAGCACCATCACCATCATCATCACCGTGATCCACTCCGTTCCCCTCGCAGTTTGAGAGTTGCTATACCCTAGATACTTGTCTTGTGCTACTATTCATGTTTGTGATTGAGTACTTGTCATTATTTGGTGGTGAAGTTATAATTTCAGATTGTGTTGTACCACTTATGCCACTGATTATGATCATGTTCGCACGTTGTGAGTAGTTCCCGTATGTTCCTGAGGGCATAGGATGAATTGGCATTGATTTATATATGACATGTGTTGGTATTTTGTCAAGAGTTTATCTTTTATGTGATTCTATGATGGTGTTGTGCGAACGTCGACTGCACAACACTTCACCTTATGGGCTCATAGGAGAACACCGTAGTGTAATGAATTGATGGAGACTTGGGAGGACACGTAAACCTGAGACCGAGTCATGAAGTTATATTATGAGGGTATTAGTATCGGGGACCTTAGAGTGTAATGCTATGGTGGGACTTTAGGTCTTAATAATTCTTGTGCAGTCATTTGCTTGGCCACATGATCCATCATAAGGGGTTGTAGTTTATTTATTTAGCTATACCTAATTATGGCTCCGTCCAAAGAGATTAAAACTTGACAAGATATTCAACGTGTTGTTTAATAAATCTCTATGCCTAGCATCATCCATGCCGCCCTCGGGAACGTTTGCCACATATAAGTTACACATCACTTGAGCTTGTCCTTTGCCACATAAGAGGATTGGGCTTTCTCTCTTTGAGAGCTTTCACTTGCTACTATCTGTTATCTGCTTGCAATTATACAACTGAAAATACCAAAAACACTTGCATCTTTTATTGTTTTATTTATCAATCTTACTAACCAATACCTTCAGCTCCTCGTGGGTTCGACAACCTTTTCTAATTGAAAGGTACTACAATTGATCTCCTGCACTTGGGAGCCATCAAGATACTTTTCTGGCGCCGTTGCCGGGGAGCGTAGCGCTATTGGTAAGAAGTTTGGTAAGGAAACTTGAAAGCTGTTTATCTCATTGTTACTATGGCATTTATGAATCGTGCCTCGCTGCATCTTGCTCTATATGAAAGTGCTTATGCCACTACTGCAAAGGTGGTTGAAACTACTGTGTCTGAGGTACCTAAAGTGGGATTAAAATTCCCATGGTCATGTTAAAAGAGTTATGAAAAATCCATTTACAGGAGATGGAACTAAGTCGGCACGCGAGCACATGGAAATAATTGAGGACATATGTGGCTTATTCAGACTACCTGGTATTTCAGAGGATCAGGTAAAAAGGAAGCTATTGTATTTGTCTTTATCTGGTAATGCTCGTGATTGGTACAGGTCTTGGATGAAGAGGTCCAGAATGAATGGAGTATCTTGAGGAAGGTTTTCTTTCTTAAATATTTTACTCCTAAAGAAGCTTATGATAACCGCTGCTATATATTCAATTTCTGGCCACATCTGGGAGAGAGTATTACTCAAGCTTGGGGGAGGTTAAAGGAACTCCTTCGCAAGAATCCATGTCATGATCTTACAAGGAAACTTATATTGATAAACTTTTATGTGAGACTACCTATGAAGCACAAGGAGATTCTGGATAATTCATCTGGTGGAAGTTTTACTAATAACACTGAAGAAGAAGCATGGAATTTATTGGAGACTATTTCTGAAAATACTAGCCACTGGGATCTTGATAAAGGTAATGAGCCATATTTTGATTATGAATATTCATGTGTAGAGAATTTCTCTACTTCTATTCTGTTTAAAAATCTGAGTGATACTTTTGGTCTTGATCCTTATGTTATAATTGAAATAGCTAAAGGTTTTGCTGATCATATCTGTGTTCCAAAAAGTGGATTTGAAGTTTATGTTGAACCTGTTAAACAATCTATTGTTGTTCCTAAAGTTATTAAACAGGTTGAACCAATGTCATCTGTGACAATTGAGGAGTATGTTGAACCACCTCCATTTCCAAACCAAGTTAAGGAGAATTTACTTAAAGCTGTTACTAACAAGAGTAACAAAAGATGTTCTCAGCCTTATGAACAGGTGGAAGTCAACACTCAAATTTCTGTTATCAAGCAACTAAATGAAGAAGACCCAGTGGATGTTTATCTATGTGAAGATGCTACCAAAGTCATCAAAGGTAATTCGGCCAAAGTTGGGAAACCTGTTATATCATGCTCTATTGGGACTTCAAGTTATCATGGTCTATGTGATATTGGAGCAAGTATTAGTGTCATTCCATATTCTCTTTATCTTGAGATCAAGCCTGATATTGATCCCATTGTTATGGAAGAGACAGGTATGACAATTCAACTTGCTAATAAAGATTATATTAGTCCATTTGGAATTGTTAGAGATGTTGAAGTATTGATTGGCAAAATAAAATACCCTGCTGATTTTATTGTGCTTGGTTGTCCTCAAGATTCATTTTGTCCTATCATTTTTGGTAGACCTTTCTTACATACTGTTGGTGCTGAAATTAATTTGCCTAAAGAGAAAGTGTTTATTAAATGTGCTGGTGAGAAACTTGAATTTAACTTTTCCAAATTTGCTGATAAACATGTTGAGAAAGAGCCAATTCCTAATAATTTAATTGAAACTCTTGCTCATATAGCTGTAGCTTCAACTGATGTTGTAGAACGTTATATGCTTAATCAAGATGAACCATTTAATGATGAGGAAAAAGAGGCTTTGGAACAAATATTATGGCAACAACCACCACAATTACAATTGCATATCCCACCTGATAATTTAGGAGTGCTACCACCACCTAAAGGGGATCCTAGTTTTGAATTGAAACCTTTGCCTGCAAATCTGAAATATGCATATTTGGATGAGAAGAGCATATATCCTGTCATTATTAGTGCTAACCTTTCAGCTGAAGAGGAAGAGAAATTACTTGATGTGCTAAAAGCTCACCGACCAGCCATTGGATACTCTCTTGATGATCTTAAAGGTATAAGCCCCGCTCTATGTATGCATAAAATTAATCTGGAGGAAGATGCAAAACCTGTTGTTGATTTTCAACGCCGCCTCCATCCAAAAATGAAAGAAGTGGTAAGAAAGAGGTAATAAGACTTATTGAAGCTGGTATCATTTATCCTATAGCTGACAGTAAGTGGGTTAGTCCTGTTCATTGTGTTCCTAAAAAGGGTGGAATGACTGTTGTTCCAAATGAAAAGGATGAACTTGTGGCTCAACGTACTGTAGTTGGTTATAGGATGGTTATTGATTTCAGAAAATTGAATAAAGCAACTCGAAAAGATCATTATCCATTGCCATTTATTGATCAAATGCTAGAAAGGTTGTCTAAACACTCTCACTTTTGCTATCTAGATGGTTATTCAGGTTTCTCGCAAATTCCTGTCCATAAGGATGATCAAGAAAAGACCACTTTTACTTGCCCATATGGTACTTTTGCTTACAGGAGAATGCCATTCGGTTTATGTAATGCTCCTGCTACTTTTCAAAGATGCATGAATGCTATATTTGCTGATTATATTGAAAAGATAATGGAGGTTTTTATGGATGATTTTTCTGTGTATGGTACTTCCTTCGATAATTGCTTGTTCAACCTTAACAAAGTTTTACAGCGTTGTGAAGACCAACACTTGGTTCTTAATTGGGAGAAGTGTCACTTCATGGTTACTGAGGGTATAGTTCTTGGGCATAAGATTTCTGGAGAAGGAATAGAAGTTGATCCAGCAAAGATTGAAGCTATTGAAAAACTACCATATCCAAGGGACCTCAAAGGTATAAGAAGTTTTCTTGGGCATGCAGGTTTTTACCGTAGGTTCATTAAGGATTTCTCCAAAATATCAAAACCTCTAACCAATCTTCTGCAAAAGGATGTTCCTTTCTCTTTTAATGATGATTGCATTGAGTCCTTTAATATTTTGAAGAATGCTTTAATCACTGCTCCCATTATTCAACCTCCTGATTGGAACTTGCCTTTTGAAATTATGTGTGATGCTAGTGATTATGCAGTTGGGGCTGTTTTGGGCCAACGTGTTGATAAGAAACTGAATGTTATTTATTATGCTAGTAGAACACTTGATGCTGCTCAAAAGAATTATGCTACAACTGAGAAAGAATTTTTAGCAGTACTGTTTGCTTGTGACAAGTTTAGACCTTATATTACTGATTCAAAAGTCACAATACATACTGATCATTCTGCTATTAAATACTTGATGAATAAGAAAGATGCTAAGCCTAGACTAATAAGATGGGTACTTCTATTGCAAGAATTTGATTTACACATTGTTGATAGGAAAGGGGAGGATAATCAAGTTGCTGATCATCTCTCTAGGATGGAAAGCATACCTGATGATCCTATTCCTATTAATGATAGCTTTGTTAATGAACAACTTGCAATTGTTAATGTTTCTAGTGCTAAAGTTGCATCTCCTTGGTTTGCCAACTATGCAAATTTTATTGTTGGTAAAGTTTTGCCTCCACACTTCACTTCTCAACAAAGAAAGAAATTCTTTTATGATCTTAGACATTATTTTTGGGATGATCCTTTCCTCTATAAGAAAAGTGTGGATGGTATTATTAGACGTTGTGTACCTGAGCATGAACAACAGGCTATTATAAGAGATTGTCATGACAGTCCCTATGGAGGGCATCATGCAGGAGATCGCACAGGAGCAAAGGTATTACAATCTGGTTTCTATTGGCCTACTTTATTTAAGGACTGTGCTGAATATGTTAAATCTTGTGATAAATGTCAAAGAGTAGGAAACATTGGTAGGAGGAATGAAATGCCTATGAATTATTCATTGCCACTTGAACCATTTGATGTGTGGGGTTTTGACTTTATGGGTCCTTTCCCAGAATCAAAGACAAAGCATACTCACATTTTGGTTGCAGTTGACTATGTTACAAAGTGGGTGGAAGCAATTCCAACCAAAAGTGCAGATCATGCCACAGCAATGAAGATGCTCAAGGACATCATTTTCCCCAGGTTTGGTGTTCCTAGGTTCTTAATTACTGATGGTGGTTCTCATTTCTTGCATGGTGTTCTTAGAAAAACTTTGGCAAAATATGATGTTAACCATAGAATTGCATCTCCTTATCATCCTCAAACAAGTGGGCAAGTTGAATTAAGCAATAGGGAAATTAAACTCATTTTGGAAAAGACAGTGAATAAGTCTAGATCTGATTGGCCAATTAAGATTAATGATGCTTTGTGGGCTTATAGAACTGCTTTTAAAAATCCTATGGGAATGTCTCCTTATAAAATGGTTTATGGAAAAGCTTGTCACTTACCTGTTGAACTAGAACATAAAGCTAGATGGGCTATTAAACAACTGAACTTTGATTTTAAAACTGCGGGAGAAAAGAGAATTCTTGACCTAAACCTACTTGACGAATGGAGAAATGAAGCTTATGAAAGTGCCAGGATGTTTAAAGAAAAAGTTAAGATTTGGCATGACAAGAAAATTAAGAAAAAGGAATTCAAAGTAGGTGATCAAGTTTTATTGTACAACTCTCGTTTCAAGTTTTCTGCAGGGAAGCTAGCTTCAAAGTGGCAGGGACCATTAGTGATACAGGAGGTGTACCGTTCAGGAGCTATCCGTCTTCACGGTGACATGAAAGGTAAACCTCATGTAGTCAATGGACAACGCCTTAAACCTTATATTGCAGGAAAGAGCTTCATCGGAAGGGTGGAGGAGTTGAATTTACAAACACCGGAAGAGGTAATTGAGAGAAACCGTGCAGTTTCAGAAACCCTAAATCAATAGAAGGTAACTTTGTGTTGGAAAGTTTCTCGGAATTGCATAAAATTTTACGGAGGTCATTTTTATGGAAATCATCGTATGGGACAAGAAAACTGGACGAAACGGAGACCCGAGGGAGAAAAGAGGGGCCCACGCGGCCCATGTACCTGGCCGCGTGGGCTATCCCTTTTCCACCTCGGAGTCCTTTTCGTCTCGTTTTCGATCCCGACGCTTCGTCTTGACCTAAAAACCCTCAATATATACCCTCTCTGCCGATCTAATCTCGCACCGAGCGTTCTCGAGCGATCTTTGTTTCTGTTGTTTCTGCCTGTCAGGTTTTAGCCATGTCTTGCTCCGGATCCAACCAAGAGGGGGAGAGCTCTCCCAAGGAGGTGTTGTGAACCGCTACCTCAACTCCGTGATGACACCACCGAAGACCGTGTGCTTCAAGGAGGGCGTGATGCTCGTGGAGGAGGTGAAGGCTCCCAAGGCCACCGGCACGGTAGGAAGGCTGGATGAGTTGAGGACAAGACCTTCAGGTATGGCACTGTGGTTTACCGCAGCCTTGATGCTCACCACTTCATGAACCTGGAGCTGGAGAAGAAGGTTGAAGAGTACAAGAAAAGGCTTGAAGATCTGGAAGATAGATACAAGGACGTCATCACAAGTGGGAAAGTTCCAATGCTTCATGTGGGATGTAGAGAACCAGAACTGAATATGAAGAACGCTTCAAGAAGATTGCAGCAGCGCCACCCTCAGGTACAATGATCCACCTACATCTTTCCGTGATGGAAGGCCTTTCCATGGAAGATGGCTGAATGGGAGAAGAATATGAGAAGGAGGAGGCTGCAGCAAAGAAAGACTGGAAACGCAAGCTTGGGGGAGTTCCACTAGTCTTTCTCACTATTATCATATCTATCTAGTCATGGTGTGTTTGCTTTTATCGTTTAGTTATCAATATCTCTTAGGCGTGTGTGAGCTCATGGAGCATTATCATGTATCCCTATCTATGGTTTATCAATGAATATTAAAGTATGGTGTCATCCATGATTCTCTTGTTTGGGATTTATGGGTAACACTCATGCAAATGAGCGTGGCATATTTAGAATTTCAATCACATCTTGCCTTGAAATTAATTAACTTGAGTATGTTGGACAATTATAGAATTATCTCAATATAGAAGAAGTAAAAAGACTTGTGAATTAATAGTTTGAGGTTAAGATATAGTCTTGTAGGATAAGAAGTTGAGAAGACTTAATGAAAAGGATATAAAACACTCTTGTTACAACCTAGTATCTTTTGAGCAAATTAATGATCATGGATATTTCAATACTTATGCTCTTGAATGTGAATGAAAGGAAGGCACCTGAAATTTCAGCTAGCCATGGAAAGTGTAAGAAAAGGGTTGTGTAGAGCATGGGAACTTGATTGAGATATCCATGACTAAAGTTTGCACTAGTTACTAGTCAAGCAAGAGTGATAACAATTTTTATATCTATCTGTCTTTTCATTTGTCTTCTTTTGAACTTGTTATCCAATGAGAGTTTATCTTGTCTTTGAATTTCAGCAAAGTATAAAAGATTATAATGCTTGCCATGAAGAGCAAAAGCATGTGAAAAACAATATGATTCGATTGTCCAACATACAATGGTTATTTGCTTTCAAAAGTAAGGGGTGATTGCTAGAGTTCTACTTATGTTGCCCTCATATGTATGAGTTTTAGATCATTAATCTTATCTTGCAATTGAATATGATGATGATACAATGCCCGTATTTATTTATCAACCATAAGTCCATTGATGCATGTAATGATCTATGTCCTTACTTACTCGAGGACGAGTAAAGGTTTAAGCTTGGGGGAGTTGATACGTGCATTTTATATCATCATTTATATAACTTTTAGTATCATACTAGAATGTTATTTGCATGATTATATGATTGTTTCTACATGTTTTAGATGATTTTGGGGACTTTCATACAAAGTCCCTATTTTTGGTATTTAATTTCTGGGAGGCAGAAAACCTCCTTTTTCTTGTCTTTAATGTTTCAGGAGCTACAGGACCTCAAATAATAAAAGGAAAAATACTGCGTCAGTTTTTCATCGGGAGAAAGGCAGAGGGAAGAAGACCGAAGAGAGGAGAGCCACGAGGGCCAAATGGGGGTGGCCCACGCGGCCCATGTACCTGGCCGCGTGGGACCCACCAAAAGGTGCCTCGGGCACCTCCTCGCCTGGGGCTTTTTAGCACGCCTTCGTCTCGCCCGAAAAGTAACGCCCTAATTTTTCCAAGTCCATCCGAGGTCGCGGCGGCGGCGAAACTCCTGATCCCTTCCGAGGGGGTCAGATCCTGCTGCTCCGGAACTCCGGAGAAGGGGGAAATCATCGTCATCGTCATCACCTCTCCTCCTTGGCGTGGGAGGAGGCCTCTACATCATCACCCCCATCAAGACCAGCACCATCACCATCATCATCACCGTGATCCACTCCGTTCCCCTCGCAGTTTGAGAGTTGCTATACCCTAGATACTTGTCTTGTGCTACTATTCATGTTTGTGATTGAGTACTTGTCATTATTTGGTGGTGAAGTTATAATTTCAGATTGTGTTGTACCACTTATGCCACTGATTATGATCATGTTCGCACGTTGTGAGTAGTTCCCGTATGTTCCTGAGGGCATAGGATGAATTGGCATGATTTATATATGACATGTGTTGGTATTTTGTCAAGAGTTTATCTTTTATGTGATTCTATGATGGTGTTGTGCGAACGTCGACTGCACAACACTTCACCTATATGGGCTCATAGGAGAACACCGTAGTGTAATGAATTGATGGAGACTTGGGAGGACACGTAAACCTGAGACCGAGTCATGAAGTTATATTATGAGGGTATTAGTATCGGGGACCTTAGAGTGTAATGCTATGGTGGGACTTTAGGTCTTAATAATTCTTGTGCAGTCATTTGCTTGGCCACATGATCCATCATAAGGGGTTGTAGTTTATTTATTTAGCTATACCTAATTATGGCTCCGTCCAAAGAGGATTAAAACTTGACAAGATATTCAACGTGTTGTTTAATAAATCTCTATGCCTAGCATCATCCATGCCGCCCTCGGGAACGTTTGCCACATATAAGTTACACATCACTTGAGCTTGTCCTTTGCCACATAAGAGGATTGGGCTTTCTCTCTTTGAGAGCTTTCACTTGCTACTATCTGTTATCTGCTTGCAATTATACAACTGAAAATACCAAAAACACTGCATCTTTTATTGTTTTATTTATCAATCTTACTAACCAATACCTTCAGCTCCTCGTGGGTTCGACAACCTTTTCTAATTGAAAGGTACTACAATTGATCTCCTGCACTTGGGAGCCTTCAGCTTGCAACACAAAATATGATTTGGACGGCCGACAAGGTGTTGGCCAAATTGCAGATTATGCTCTCTACGCAAGCAAATTATGAAGAAGGTCTCTTACCTTTTATTCCATTGCCGATTCACCATTAGGATTTTGGGTCTCATCAAGGATTGGCTTGGGCTCCATTATCTCGACTTCATCTATGCCGACTCTCAACATCAAAGTTGGTGGCTAAACATGTCGGATGGTGCCACTCCTAATCGCAAAGCCATTGCCTCCGTCTCTTTGCTTGTCGCTTGGAGAATTGGAACGAGCGCAATGCTATTGTCTTTCGCAACAAGCACAGATAAGATTAAAAGAGACCCCGCATGTGGGTCATGGTGGTGCATAGCGTTTGAGCGAGATCATGCTGGGGAGAGCGTCTTTGTATTTCCTACATTTATTTTCGTTGTCAAACTCCTTCTTAAATAATAGATTGGGTTTGCTCCATTTTTTAAAAATGAGCTTTTTTGCGAATGAAAAAAAGAACATCTTTAACTCTGCGTCAGTGCCCAACCTGGAAAGACCTTATTTGGCACAGAAGCTAGACGCCAAAACAAAATTGAAAAGAGAAATTCTGCTGGTAAACATGTTTGTTAAATAAACATGTGATGACCAATTACACATCCAATGTTTGATATTTTTACATAATCATACAATGATCTTACCTAAAATTTATTGGTGTTAACTGAACGACCGGTTGATGCATGTAAAATGCATACATGAACTTTGCACTTATTTACTCATATTCCAATCATATTTGCATCATATAAGGTTATATCAATGTTTTATCATGATTTTGGAAATATCTTAATGATTTCCTATTTTTATGGAATTAACCCTGCACAGGCAAAAACCCTAGTTTTGTATTTTAATGTTTCAGGGACCCAAAAGTCGTCCAAATCACCTGCAAATTTAGGGGCGTCATTTTTTGGAAGGAAGAAGACTTGTGGCGAAGGAAGCAAGCAAAACGGAGGCCTGAGGCCCAAAAGGGGGTGGCCCACGCGGCCACAGTACCTGGCCGCGTGGGGCCCACTCTTTTGGCCCTCGAGGCTCCGTTGTCGTTGATCTTTGCTCCACCGACTCCGTCTTGACCTAAAAACGCCTATAAAAAAGGTCCCCCGAC